>CATIWM010155103.1:0-10730 GCA_949671775.1 Mallotus repandus | reverse complement strand
TAAATGATAAAATCTTTTTAAATAACTAAATTTCTTTTTACTAATTATGTTTGTTCACTAATTACATTCATAAATATTTCAACCAACAAGTATATCTAACAAAATATAACATTTTTTTACCAATAATCAACATATTAAATACTTTTACCAATAATCAACATATTAAATGCTTTTACCAATAATCAACATATTAAATAAAATAAAAATTCAGTAAATAATTTTTTTTTACGTAACTAATTACCTAATTTTTTTTACTAACTACTACAAAATTTTCAAAACCTAAATAAAAAAATCAAAAAATCATAACAAAATCTAAATCATCAACATATATAAGCAACGATTTTACACAACTTACCTTTTTAGCTAACAAAGTCACTACTTCCTCAAAATCACCTTCTACAAAATAAAATATATAAAAATATTCACTAACCATATTTTCACTAACATATTTATTTAAAAATATAAATTTTTTAGATACATGCTATAAAAGTATAAATATTAAGGTTATTTAAAATATAACGACACTTATATAAATAACACATGATATAAATTATTCTTACTAACTAATTATTTAAACAATAAAATCAAAAATAAGAAATCAACAAAAATATTTTAACAACAATTATAAATTACATTTTTTGAAATATTTCAACCAACAAGTATATCTAACAAAATATATGTTACGCCCTATATTTTTATTTATTAAATACAAAGGGGAATTATTGAGTTTTAATTAATTAGTGTTAAATGAAATTGTGGGTTTAAAGTGTAAATTATTATTTGATCATTTATGAGATTGTTATTATTTTTGTAATTTTAGTAAATTTTAATTAATTGTTAAGAGTATGTTTTAATATATTTGTGGGGATAAGATACATTTTTGCCCTTGATGTTTACCACGAGACTTGCATTTGCCCCTCAACTAATTTTAGGCTCATTTAAATCAAAAATTCATGTTTTAGTGTAATTTAGGCCCCCTATGTAAATGGCATAATTATTTCAAACTTAGCATCGTTATCTTCTAAGTAAACGAGGCCGCATAATCGCCACATAGGCAACAAAATTTGATACTTTTGTAGCCTTTTCTCCATCTTCTTCCTTGTCTACTTCATTACAAAATATAGCAAAAACCTTAAAATTTTAGGGAAAATTGAAATCATTGTTATTGGTGTGGAAAGCTGATATGGATTCTTCATCTTCAATAATATAATTACTGTAGATATCTGAAGAAAAACCTTCACTGCTGCGATTGTTATCAACAAAGCCATATCAGTGCTCGCAATTGTAATGGCAAGGAATCATTTGAATTCTAGAAAGGAAATCGAAGAATTCTTAGCTGAAACATCCAATCTCAATAAGACTTCTAATCAGCCAAGAGCTCTAATGAGCTTCGTGTTTCTCTTGGGTAAAGGATCTTAACATGTTTGACATTAATCAACCATAGCATTGATGGAGATCACAGGAGTAGCTGAGCAGGATAGTAATTTGAGGAGATCAATATTCAGATCAAGTTCACCTGCTTGCAAAGTTGTTGTTGATAAACTCATTAGAACTATTGAAATAGAAGAAGACCATGATATTCTCATCCCATGTATCAAGGCTGTTGGGAATTTGGCAAAGACATTTCGAGTGGCAGAGACAAGGATTATTTTCCCATTAGTTTGACTTCTTGATGAAAGTGCTACCGATATTTGTAGGGACATTTTAATTATTCTCGCAAAATTTGCTTGTAAAGATAATCATCTCCGTATTGATTATGCCAAGGAAATTATAAAAGCTGGAGGGGGGCAAAAGTATTTAGTTCAGCTCATGTATTTTAGGGAAGAAATAGTTCGCCTATTGGCAGCACTTCTTATATATTACCTTGCTCTATATATAGAGAGTGAGAAGCTTGCAGAGGTTGAGTTACTTACTATACTAGAATGGGCATCCAGGAAATCTTTTGTATGTGTGGATGAAGTGCTTGATTCATTGGTAGTAGAGGGTAAAAGTAGATTGGAGACAATTGAGCAGATGATTGACAAAATAAAGCTTCATTTTATTGATAATATAAGATAATATTACCCAAGCACTGATCTAGAGCACATAAACAAATCAAATGAGAGAGAACGTAACATAGCATTAGCAACGTGCTTTGCCTTTCTATTTGGAGGCGGATTGTGCAGCTTCAAATCGAGCCTTAATAGAGGAAGATGATCCTGTTCCATAGGTAACCAATAGTTGATAGCTGATAGAAGACTAACTTGTCTCTCAAAATGATCGACTGTTCATGTTCAGTTGGAGAAGCAATAAGGGTCTCATGCGTTCAATAACTCTTAGCTAAAATCTCTTCTTTATGAAGGCCCATCAAGTTCAAGACCTGGTGGTAAGAATCTTGGTGCCATTTCAAGTTATTGGATTGCATCTTGGCCAACTTATTTTCAGTAGCAGGTAGTCCTCCTTTCTTGAAAGAAAAAGGAAGAATAGTCTTGTAAAGAGAAGTGATAGAGTCATGAAGAGTTGTGTAGTATGGTGGTGCAATTGAATTATTATTTTGGGTTTAAATCCTAATGACCAATGTCTAATTAGTACATTCGAGACTCCTACCAATGGCAGCACGATGAAAATTATAAATTTTTACAAGCCACAGCCTTATATGTGTTTGGCCACCACCTGTTTGATAATATTCCTCTGTGAAATCTTAGTTTCTTTCTCTATATTTTTTATTGTCTTCAATTATTAACAGTGGTAATCGTAGCAGTGAAGGTTTTTCTTCAAGTATCTGCAGTAATTATATTATTAAAGATGAAGAATCCATATTAGCTTTCCACACTAATAATAGTGATTTCAATTTTTTCCCTAAATTTTTAAGGTTTCTATATTTTGTAATCAAGTAGACGAGGAAGAAGATGGAGAAAAGGTTGCAAAAGTATCAAATTTTGTTGCCCATGGGGCAATTATGCAGCCCGATTTACTAAGAAGATAACGGTGCTATGTTTGAAATAACTATGCCATATACAGAGGGGCCTAAATTACAATAAAACATGAATTTTAGATTTAAATAAGCCTAAAATTAGTTGAGGGGCATATGCGAGCCTCATGGTAAACATGAAGGGCGAAAATGTACCTTGTCCCTATATTTGTGTATCTTAAAAGGAAGATATTATTATTTTTAAAATAATTATTTTGTACTTTTGTACTATATTATAATTAAAAAAAGGTACAAAAAATATATTTTTTTCCTTCTTCTTCTTCTCCCATTGCCACTGCCACCCACCTACTGCCACCCACCACCGACGACCACCAGAAGCCCGCAGCAGCTCCAGTCAACTGTCGACCACCTCCCTTCCTCTTCCCTCTCTTTCTTTCTCGGTTTTCTCTTCCTTACCATGAAGAAAACCGGTCGCCAGCGCCCCCTTCGGCCACCCCAAGTGTCGCCGCTGATCTCGATCAACTCGTCTTCCTCTAGGCTTCTAAACCCCTTAATCAATTTCGGGTTTTATCACCGGCAAGCACCCGATTTGAGGTAAAATATTTCTAGGGTTTTTGTTCAATTTCTTTTAATTGAGTTAAAATTAGGCTTGGTTGTAGTTAGATGAAATGAAATTGAGGTTGAGAGCTTTTTTTAAGGTATGGTTTGAAATTTTCTAGAGGTTGTTGAATTTCGGGTCACTATTCCGAGCTCGGTTACCTATTCTGACCCAAAATTTTTTATATTTTTAATAAATTTTATTAATTATATAGATCAAACTTTGTGAAGAAAGTTTTGTGAAATTATGTATAGATTTTAAGATATGAATTTTTAAAGATTTTGTTTAAATATGTATTTTTGGAAAAATTATTAGAAATTAGTAATTATTTAATTTTATTCAAATTTATTGATATTTATTTTTTTTTAGACTATTTTTAAATAATGAAAGTATGAAAATAATTTTTATGATTAATTTTCAATTATTAGTTATTTTGTAGTAATTTTGGAAAATAAATGAAAAATAAATTTATTTATTATTTTCCAAGCTTTAATGAGCCTTTTATTATTTTTATGACATTATTGAGTGATCTTAATAGTTATTTACAATTAATGTTAATGTAGTTATAAAATGAAATTTTATTCCATTAATGGGTTTTATTAGCAAAATATTATTTATAAACAAGAAATTTTATTATTTATTTGCAAATAAACTTCCTTTATATGTTTATTATATAAATAAATTAATTTGTATTAGTTAACTCTATTTTTATGAAATACCGGTGATTTGAGAAAATTATATGTTTTTATATGTGTTGTTGATTTGGTTCTCGGTTGGGCATTAAATGTAGTTCGGGGCCCAACTCGAGATATGAAGTTGTGGATAATTTAGAAGTGTGTTTGCGTGTAGGAATAACTCTACTATTAGTAGAGAGATATCTATTTTACAAAGGAGACTCTGCAGAAATTTTGATAGATTTCTCGTAAAACATGACATCGGGGTTTTGTTAAGTTTTGAGTTTTAGTAGAGTCGTGTTTTAAATTGAGTTTCCTTAAAAATCTAGAATGTATAAGGTTAGGACTTAAATTCTAATTATTATTTTTATTATTTTTCCTATAGTTGCACCGAGAGCTAGGCCTCTAAGTCAAGGCCAGTCAAATCAGAGTCGAGGAGAGCATTCCACCTCTGAGTTATTATTATATGTATGCATTGCATGTAGAAAATATAATTGGCATCCATACTTTGAAAAAAATGTGAATTTAATAAGCTATGTCGCATTCACTTTTAATTATTTTATTATCGTATTATTATATATATATGTTTTCATATATATATAAATAAAATTAGTGTCTGTGTAAATTGAATGCCATTCATATTTTAATATGATTTCAATATTTTGTTTTTGATATAATATTTTGGAGGATAGCACGTTTTACGTGCTATCTAGTGGGCTACACTAGGACTATATGCACACCAGTATGCTAGAAGCTAGGTTATGAAATTTTGATTGATATGAGGTTATATGATTAAATGATTTATTGAGATTTACGGATAGAGAGGGGTGTGGCTGTGGGAGCTTGGTTGATTTAGTGTCTCAGGGCCAGTCATACCGATAGTAAGACTACTATAGCTCAGTTTATTTTGTATCTTGGGGCCAGTCCACTACTAAATTGGAAAAGAAAAATATTATTTGAATTAAGAAATTTAATGATTAGTGAAGTACAGTATTTGAGGTTACGAAATTTTAGGGTTCTGCTCCAATCCTACATTTATTTTTATCAGTTGCATTAATATAGAAATTGCTTTTGAGCATTTGCTTGAAATGTGTGTATAACTTACATAAATATAAAAATAAATATCTAAAGATTATATCGATGCTTCGTTGCTTGTATGCTCAGGTTGCATGCATATATATAATAATAATTCACTCAGTGATGTCTGATCCCCCCCAATTATTTTTCAGGATTCTTCACTTCATACCTCCCCCAGTTATCCTCTCTGCTGGGCCCCTTCTTCACTGGCTAAACTGTGTAAATTTTAAACTGTCATTTCCTTGTATTTCTTAGACGTTGTAGTAGTATTATGTACTTGTTGTGGTATGTTGTGATGTTGTTGATAGTAGTATGTATTTGACTGATTGTAAAAATATTTTATTGCAATAATATTTATGGAAGATTCATTATATTATTAAAATTTTTAATTCTGAGGCATATTTGTGGTTATGTTTGGTGACAAGTTGTGTTTAAGGCTTGCTACGGGTTCCAAATTCAGGCAAATTCCCATTCCCTAGCACCGGTCATGACTCCCAGGTTTGAGTCATGACAAAGTTGGTATCAGAGTCTAGGTTTAGTGTGGTTGACCTAGGTTGATAGAGTTTGAATTTTCTTTGAAACTACTACAGTAATTAGGTTTGACTACGTCTTTGAATAGTCTTCCTTACTTTTAGATTTCCGCATAACCGTCAGGATATCTGTTTGTTACTTGAATTGTGTTTTACTTCTTTTCTTTCAAAATGAGAAGGAGAGCAAGAGTCGCTCCACCAGTCGATGAGGCCAAGGACGAGGAGTCCTACCAGGATGAAGCTCAACCCCCTGAGCTGCCAGTTAGGCATAGGGGTAGGGGTAGAGGTAGACCTAGAGAAGCGACGAGTCGCCATAGACAGAGAGAGCTGCAAGATGATGAACCTGTAGGATAGGAATTTGAGGAAGCTGCCTATGCACCAGGAGTTCAGCAAGGTGCAGCAGCTATACCCCAGGTCGTACCACCTATGCAGCCTCTATTTCAGCAGGGAGTTCAGGGTATGTCAGACCTAGAGGTAGCACTATTTTATGTTAGAGTCGGCAGGATTTCATTTGATGGGACTTCAGACCCATTAGATTTTCTTCATGCGATCGAGTTGAGGACTCAGACTGCACACACCGACTATCAGAGGATACTCATTGTTGAATTATCAGTTAAGGGGCCAGCATTGGACTAGTTTGTACAGGTGATTAAGCCCCATATGATGACATTCACTTGGGCTCAGTTCAGGGAGCGGTTCATGAGACGATTTTGCCCAGAGCCGATGAGGATGAGTTATCGACTCCGGTTGACTAACATTATCAGAGGTGATGGATCAGTAGAGGAGTATACTAGGGAGTTCCTCATACTGTCCCAATATGCTGAAGATATAATAGAGGCTAGTACTTTGCCGTCACCACTTATATCACCGGATTAGGTTCTGCTTTTGCTGGGATGCCTATTGTAGGCATGACTCTTGAGGCAGTGACTGAGTTGGCGAAGGAGATCGAGCTTAGGCTCATCATGCTGAGAGTTATGCTTGATTTCTATCATATTAGAGGTACAGGAGCAGAAGAATATCAGAGTACTCAGTATACTATATTTCAGATAGGCTCCAGTAGTTAGCCCAGAGGATTTATTCAGCAGGGCCAGAGACCTCAGCAGAGGGTTCATAGGAGCGGTAGACATGGCGATAGTAGAGCCCACAGACCTATTAGATTTGGTTCAGGTGCTACCAACAGTAGTAGCAGATAGAGTTCAGGATATGGTAGTACAGGATCTGCAGCCAGTGCTTGTCAGACGTGTGGGAGAGTCCATCAGGGACCGTGTTATTATTAGCATAGATGTGCTATAGTTCCATTTTGTAATGTATAATGACATTGTAAATTATCCCAAATGGCAATAAAGTATTCATTTAAATAAAGTGTTTATTTATTTGAGTATTTACCCATTAGCATAATGTTAAATAAATCTATTATCAGAAGTTGATAATATGAGTGACGGATATATTTAGTACATATGCTATAAAATTGGTCATAGTCGATATATTAATATTTGGGTAATATTAATTAGACTATCACCTCTGTCTATTTTCCTTAATTAGTATGTGATACTAATAGTGGGAGGTAGTGAGTCTCATGCTACTTGATATGAGATATCAGAATAGACATGTGGATACTCATATGATGGGTGGATCGAACAGCGATGTTAGATTTGTGATCACAAGGATATTCACTTGTAGTCAACGATCACAGTCTAGGTCATAATGGTGCATATAGTCCTTTGACCTGAGGTGACATGGTCATCCACATTTTAATGGTTAGAGTTTGTTACTGCTTACATACTTGTGTTATTCACATATGGGTATGTGGCGTGTGGTTGCTCTGGTCAGTTTAATGTAGGGATAAGTGTTCAGCCAAGATGGGACTCATTGCCTAGAGTGAATTGGGTTAAGATCCTATGCTATCTACATTTATTCTTGATGAATAGAGTTTCTGGCCAGGACAAACATAACACAGTATGAAAGAGTTTCAGTGCTAGAAAGTGTTTCTAGTATTTTTTATGCTTTATCAAGAATAACTTGAGATAAGGATATATGATAAAGCTATTTGAGGTTGACTTTAACTTGACTCTAGGCTATATCAGGATCTTCTAATGAATGGATTCTATTGCACGATAATTATGACCATAAGGGTTTGTATGAATCATCATATGCATTTATTTCTAATTGGGTAGTTGTGATATCGATGCTAGGTCACTCACAACTTATGAGAACTAAATGTGTATAATTGGGATTTTCACATTTAGGCTTGAAAGAGTTTCAAATAATATCAAGAGTTAATATTATATTCTTATTGCCAATTTGACATAAACCTAGTAAGTCACACTTAAAAGAGTTTTTCCATATCACCTTATTAATCTAATTATTGATTAAAGAGTTTAATCAATTAATTAAGATTAATGGAATTAGATTTATGCTTTGAGCAATGATTCTAGCATATCATGAAATCTAATACCACCAAGAGTTTAATTATTAAATACTTCATTAATATAAGATATTAATTAAAGTGTTAAATAAAGAGTACATGTTGTTTCCTTATGGACTTGGATTAATGGCCCAAGGTGTATGGGTCTAGGCCCAAAAGAGTTTCGGCCCAAAGATTAATCCAAGGCCCATTAACCTTTTTTAGGCCCATTTGTTTGATGGAATGGGCTTGGGCCAAAATTTGGCCCAACTCCAAAGGCCCATCAACCTCATGGCCTATTAGTTCGATGGAATGAGCTTTGAGCCAAGAGTTGGCCTAACTAAAAGGCGCATGTCCATCAACTAGGCCCATTGATTTATGGATTGGGCTTAGCCCAATTATTGGCCTAATAACCAAGCCCAAGTCCATTAATTGATATATAGTTAATTTGGCATATTAGGAGAATTTTTCTCTTGTGTGTTTTGTTGACTATTGGGGTAAAAAGAGGTGGCTCACTTACTTTAAGAAAGTTAGTGGGATATGTAAGGATTGGGAAGTGTAGAGATTTGATGCATGTGATGTGATTAAAATCTCTACACCTACTTTGGACACTAATGATATCTTACACAACTTGCTATGTCATGAGATGGCAAAGTAATGATGGTTGTGTAAGAGATATTTCTGGTTTTTTCTAAGTTAACCCTATTTCTTTACATATAAATATAACCTTAAGAAGAGTTCTAAAGGTTAAGCTTTTAACATCTATTAAGAGTTAGTGGAGGTTGTAGAGACAAAAAGGAAACAAAACATATACCAAAAGTATACTCTTATATCTTGCTAGTGTGATCAAGTTAGTTCAAACTTCTTGGGTCATTAGAGAGGTGCTTGGAACCACACTTAAATGAAAGCAAGAAGGTGATTGGAGAGCTTTAGTGTTTCAAGCTAGAGGCCATACATTTGGGTGGTTGGGCATTGATTCAAGGAGCAATCCATTATAGTAGATAATTGTGGTCGACATCAAACTCTTAAGAAATTGTAAGTATTCTGCTAATATCATTTCCTAAGTTTATGTTCATACATGTGATGTATTTATTTAGTTGTGTGTTAATTGCAAAATGGATCTTGGGAGTGGAAATTCTTCATGTGATGAAGGGTTATGAGAAAGTAAAATTATGAAATTTACTCTACTTAGGTTAGTGCTCACCACACTATGCTTAAGTGTTAGCTCATTTCGACCAATTGGAGGTGCATATGGATGCTTGGTTTGATGAAATCCAGCATCAAGTAAGTACTATAGCCAACCGATAAGCATCGCATGAGTTCCGTTTTAAGCATTTCATAGAGGCCTCAGGATATAACATTTCCTTGCCTTCTCAACCTATATCATCTTAGTGAAGGGGGTTTTTCTACCCCTCTTTTTTACTTTTTTTTTGGTTATTTTCTTTATTGTTTTATGTGTTTTTTTCCTTTTTTTTTTGTGTACCATGTTTTATTTTTCACATTGGGGACAATGTGAAATTTAAGTGTGGGGGGGAATTAGCTTTTGCATTTAAATGTCATTAGGTTTTAATTCAATGTTTTATTTCATTTTTAATTCTTCTGTTTAGATTTTTATTTTAGGAATTAGAATTGTTTGCATGTTGAATTTAAACACTTAATTTTGTGTAGCTTATCATTTTGATGAGTTAGATACATTGGATGTGATGTTCTTGTCAATGTGTTGTAATCTCCATTTAATGCTTTATTTGTGATTTTTAAGCTAGATGGATAATTTGTGATTAGGGACTTTTGAAAACTTTAATGAATCTAATGCTTACTTTGTTTTTGAGCAATTGAATTTTATGAGTTTATATTAAAGAAAGATGATTGTAAGTGGTACTCGAATTTTAATCTCTAGTAGGCTCTTAAATTTAGCATATGAGTTGGTTGATTTTTTGCAAAAAAAAAAAAGCACTCTCTAAATAAGGAGCTTTATTTAAATTTAAATCTTTAAATGCTCCAAAAACTACTCCAATGCTCTTAAAAAAGAATAAGAGTATCCAAAGGACCTACTCGACGGTATCCACACTTAGTAGTGCAGGAACATCAAGGGATACTAAGAGTGGGAAGATTGGCTAGAGAGAAAAGTAAAAAAATTCTACCTCTTGTGTGTGAACTTTTAGAGTTGTTAAGAGTAAAAATAGTGGTTCCATTTGCTTTTGTTTTTCTTGGGTGTCAACTTGTAGATTTTTGAGAGTTCAATGGCAAAGTTTGCTTTTCAATTGGTAATACTTACATCCTTGATTTCGAGTTATCAGTTTAGTTTATAATTGTAAGTTTTGTATTAAGTGGAGATTATGATGGATTAACAAGTTAATGTTTGCCTATGTGTTTAATTCATTATTTTGATAGGTGTTTTTAGGCATTTGCATGAGGACAAGCAAAATTTTAATTATGGGGTGATTTGATTGTGTGTTTTTGCATTAATTCGATAGGTTGATTTTATTATGTTTCCTTAGAATATTTATTTGTTTAGGTTGATTTTTATTTGTTTAGT
>CATIWM010155090.1:0-17611 GCA_949671775.1 Mallotus repandus | reverse complement strand
TTTTTTATTCTTTTGCTTTTCGTTTCATTGTTTTATTTATTGTTTGTTTTGTTTATTATTTTTTATTTTGATTTTAATTTTTATTTCACTATTTTATTTTTCTTTGATTATTATTTTAATTCATTCTAATCTTTTCTTTGTTTTGATTTTCTATGTTTTATGTTTGTATGATGATGGGTGACATGAATTCATTGTGGTGATTGAATCAAGGCCTACCTATGAAAATTCATGGAATACCATGAATTAAATTTTATATTTTAATGTAGATTTTAGATTTTATTTTATATTTTTATTATCTGCTTTTTTGGGTTTGTATTTTAATTTATTTTAATTTTTCAATAATAATTATTGTAATAACTCCATTAGTGGGATCATAGTGAAACCCTATACTTTTATTGCTTTTTAAAAATTGATTAGTAAATAGGTTTATTTAGTAAAATTTTAATAAAATCAATGATGACTTTAGATTAATTTTAGGTTGCATGTTAATTAAATTAGGGTTAGATATTATTAAATATATATTTTAATTTTTTTGTTTATTATTTTGTTTATTATTTTGATTATTATTATTTTGCTTCGTTTGTTATTATTTTTTATGATTTGCATGTTCATTCGTTTTTCTTTGTTTTTCAGATTTTAGGTTAAATCACTAGATTCACCTTATCATTAAATAGGCTTAATAATTTAATTAGGTTTTAGGTTAGTTAATTAAATGGAGTTTAGGCTCATAATTAATTAGATTTTAGGTTAGAGATAACTTAGGTCCACCTAGTTAATTTAGTCATAGGCCCACTTAGGTTAATTTAATTTAATTTAGACTTAGCTCATTAACTTAATTCTTTTTCCATAATTTGTAGAATTAGGATCATGTTAGCTTAAAATATGTAGAATTAGGCCTACTAATTAAAGCCTTTTCATAATTTGAAGACTTAGGCCTATTTTTAGAATTAAAATAAATAGACTTAGGCTCATTTATCTAAAATTAAATAGGAATTGGGTCCATTAGTCTTTAGGCTCACTTGTAAAATAAAATATGTAGATTTAAAATCAATATAGATTAGACTAACCTGGGGTTGATGTGCTTTGTATGAATGCATTTCTTATATGCTTTTTTCATGATTAGTTACCTCTGGGATTAATGGATGTTTCATTAGGGTTTATATGAAATTGCATGTAATTAGAGGATAAGATAGTAATTCATAAACTAATTCTAAATGAACACAAGAAAAAAAGAAGTTGGTATTCCGTATCCAGAACTCCTGGTTGTGGTGCTAGCTTGTATTAGGGAATCGAGTTACCACCACCTTAAATTTGTCTTAGTTATTACCCTGGGTGGCGACTCCTCATCTCCACACCATGTCTTTGTGACAGTGGTTAGTGTGTTCCCTAGAGTCCTGAGCTCAAACAGTGTCACGGTTGCAATAAACTTGGACGCGCGCTAAACCCCGCCATCTATAATGGTATTTAAGTAGATCCACAGAAGATTGAGGTTGTGTCTTAATGGCCCAGACCGACATCAGTTACGGAGATTTGGAGTTTCTTAGGTTTGGCAGGGTATTATAGGAGGTTTTTTCAGGACTTCTCGAGAATTGCAGCACCTATGACCCACCTAACTCAGAAGAATATGAAGTTTGTGTTGTCAGAAGTATGTGAGAATACCTTTCAATACTAAAGGAGATATTAACTACTGCACCAGTGTTGAATTTGCCTATTGGAGTAGATAAGTTTCCTGTGTATTATGATGCTTCTAGAGTTAGCCTAGGATGCATATTGATGTAGAATGGTAGGTTAGTAGCTTATGCTTCTAGACAATTGAAGAAGCTTGAGTAAAACTATCCTACTTATGACCTGGAGATGGCCACTTTTATATTTGCTCTCAAGATTTAGAGACATTATTTGTATGGGGTGACATATGAGATTTTCACTAATCATAAGAGTTTGAAATATATTTTTCAGCAGAGAGACCTGAATTTGAGATAAAGAAGATGGTTAGAACTTCTAAAAGATTATGACTATGACATTTCGTACCACCCAACCAAGGCTAATGTAGTGGCAGATGCTTTGAGCAAGAAGTCTTCGGGTAGTCTTGCTCAAATTAGTGTGGAAAGGAGGCCTTTGATCCAGGAGATGCACAAGTTGGTAGGACAAGGATTAAGGATGAAAATAGCCAAGTCAGGGGGATTTATAACCCAGTTCAGAGTTAGATCGATATTGAGGGATAGGATCAAGGTAGCTCAAAGTTGAGATCTTGATTTGTTAGAGCTTATGGAGAAAGTTTGTGAAGGGAAGTTTACTGATTTTAATCTTGATGATGAAGATGTTTTATGGATTAGTGAAAGATTGTGTGTTACTGATATGGACAATTTGAGAAAAGAGATCTTAGAGGAAGCTCATTATACAGCTTATAGTGTACATCCTGGTTCTACCAAGATGTACCGTAACATAAAGGATATTTATTGGTGGGACGGAATGAAGAAAGATATAGCAGAGTTTGTTTCTAAGTGTTTGACATGTCAGCAAGTGAAAGCAAAGCACCAAAAACCTTTAGAAAAACTTCAGCCTCTTCCAATTCCTGAGTGGAAATGGGAGAGAATTACCATGGATTTTATGATAGGGTTACCTTGTTCAAAGGATGGATACGATTCCATTTGGATGATATTAGATAGGTTAATAGAATCAACTCACTTTCTGCCAGTTAAAACTACTTATGCATTGGCTAAATTGGCTAGATTGTACATTAAGCACATTGTGTGTCTTCATGGGGTGCTTGTTTCTATTATTTCTTATAAAGGTTCGGTGTTTACCTCATGGTTTTGGCAGAAATTACAAGAAGTATTAGGTACCATACTTGATTTTAGCATTACTTTTCATCCTCACACGGATGGCCAATCTGATCGGACGATCTAAAAACTTAAAGACGTGTTGAGAATGTGTGTGATGGATCTTGGAGGCAGTTAGGATAATCATTTGCTATTAGTAAAATTTGCTTATAACAACAATTATCACAGTAGTATTGAGATGACGCCCTATGAGGCCTTGTATGGAAGGAAATGTATGCCCCCCCCCCCTTGTGTTGGAATGAAGTTGGAGAAAGAGAGCTAACTAGACCGAAAAATATTAAGGATACGTCCGAGAAGGTTGCTTTGATCAGAAGGAGATTGGAAATGGCAACTGACAAGCTGAAAAGCTATGTAGACTTGAAGCGAAAGGATGTGGAATTCCGAGTTGGCAAGAAATAAAAGTTAGCACCGAGATACACAGGGCCTTTTAAGATTCTAGAGAGAGCTGGTATGGTTGCCTACCAGTTGGCTTTACCTCTAAGTTTGTCTTAAGTGCATCTAGTGTTTCATGTTTCGATGCTCAAAAAATATATTTTCAATCCTTTACATGTTTTGCAGCCCTAGAGTGTGGAAGTGAATGAAGATTTAACTTATGAGGAGGAACCAGTTGCAATTGTTGACTATCAGGTTCGTCAGTTGTGTTCTAAACGAATTTCCTATGGTCAAAGTCTTGTGGAGGAACAACGATGTTGAAGAGCACACGTGGGAGACTGAGGTAGAGATGTGAGTGGCATATCCTTATCTTTTTCCTAAGTGAAACCTTGTACTCACTTTTATTTGTTAAAATTTGAGGACGAATTTTTGTAAGGAGGGAAGATTGTAATGACCTGTATTTTTCTTATTAAAAATTAAAATATGGATTTTAAAGTGTTAATTATTATTTTTGTGAAATTATTGTTGAATGAGTATTTTAATAAATTTTAATAATTATTAGAGAATGTATTTATAAATATTTATGTGTAAGTATATAATTAGTGATTGAATTTAAAGGTTTAGTGTAGTTTTGTAAATAAATTGTAAGAGAGGGATTTAATGGGTAAAATATATACTTTTAATATTATATGTATATTTTATATAAATCAAAAAAATCCTTTTATTTCTTTTTCTCATTCCTTTTATTTCCCTCTTCTCTTTCTTTTCTTTCTTTATTTTCTTTTCTTCTTCTTCCTTCCCGACCAACCACCACCACCGACTGCCAGCAGCTCTGGACGATGCCCACAACCTCCTACTTCTGGCCGACCACCTCCTCCTCCTCTTCTCCTTTATTCATTCCTGCCAACGAAACCAAAAAGGGCCACCGCTAGTCGTTGCCTTTGATATAATGTAAATATGCATAGTTCTTTAGGGTAGTTAAAGTTTGATTTATTTTAATTTTGTTACGTTTGTGATGTTTATTTGATGATACAAGTGTTATTTGTACTTCTTTTATTCTTATATTGATTTTGTGTGTTTTATATATGGTCTTAGGCTCAAATCATGCATTGGAAGGACTTGGAATTGTTTAGACTAAAGTATGGAGCATATGAAGTCAAGTTGGAGCCTTAGTGAAGAGTCATGAGTCGTCACCATTGGAATGACTTGTGATATAAGGATTCGGTGCCGAGTCATCACCATTGGAATGACTTATGACAGATGCTTCCAGTGACGAGTCAGCACCAACGTGCCTCTTCAATGCATCTTTTCATTTTCGCATCCTTTTAAAAGGGACACGAATTGTAGCCCTAAGAAACCTATAAATACATATGTTTGGCTTTATTTTAGATATGAACAATTATTAGTTTCCTTTATCTTAGTTTTAGAAATCATTGCAAAAGTTCTACTTTTGACAACTTTGAAGAAGACATAGCCAAGAAGGAAGAGAAGTTCTACATCAAGCAAGCCTTAAAAGACATAGAAGAGGGTTTTGTTCACTCAATCTTTGCTTTTCTCTTTCTATGTTGTATTTTATTCTCTCTTGTTACTCTTTAATCATGTATCTTGGTTAATTCTTTGTATGAGAATTGCAATGATGAATCAATCTTAAGAACTACATTATTATCTTATATTATTTATGGTTTAATTTCAATTAGTGCAAATTTGTGTTATGTGTGTTTAATCATCATATGTAACTTGTTAATCAAAGTATTCACAACGAGAGTTGGGGTAATTTTGTGGAATGTAATTGAAATTACTTAAGAATTGGATATCACTTAGAGACAAGGAATTCATCTTAAGGGAATAAAACTTAGTATAATATCTTTTCAGCTTTCTCTTATCTGTGCATCAACACGAGAGTGCTTGTGGACTCTAAGAGGAAATGCCTCTAATTGACAATGGGAAGTGCTTTTAGAGTTTATAAACTAATTTCCAATTAATATGTTGTATGATAATACAAATCTAAAGTTTGTAATTGATTTAGAATTGTAATTTTCCCATGTATGACTTTGTTTGTCTATAATATTCTTAACATTTTTAGTGGCTAATTAATGATTTAGATTTATTTATTAGTTTTAGTAAATTATTATTACTCTGATATTACTTTACCTGTCCATCTTAGTATCTATTTGGTTAATATAAAGTTTACTTCAAATTCCCGAGTGTTTGACACCCTACTTGCTCTATACTAAGTCTTAGAGACTAGGGTAATACAATTTGACCGCTAAACAGCCGTTGGTCTCATTTTGTTCGTCTTCCTCTAGGTAACATTTCCCCTCCGTCATTTGCACCAATCTACACAGGCAACCACCTCAATTTGAGGTAAAACGATTTCAGGGCTTTTGGCCAATTTCTTTAAATTGAGTAAGAATTAGGATTTGTGGTAGTTTTGAGAAATGAAATTGGAGTTAAGAGCTTTCTATTGATATATTTTTCCTAATTTTCTGAATTTATTGGAAATTTTGGATTTTTTGTGTTCGGGTTACTGTTCCAGACTCGAGTGTTTTCATATTTTTAATAAATACTATAAATTGTATAGATTAAACTTTATAAGAGTTTTATGAAATTAGTTGTAGAATTTAAGATATAAATTTTTGAAATAATTATGTTTAAATATATTTTTAGAGGAAAATTTATATTTTAATGGTTATTCTGTTTTAATTAAATTTATAGTTATTTAATATGTTTAAGAGTGATTTTAAATAATAAAAGTACGAAAATAAATTTTATAAGTAAATTGCAATTTTTTTAGTTAATTGGAAGTAATTTTTGAAAAATATATGAATGATGAATTTTTATTATTTAAAAGCTTAAATGAGTTCTTAAACATTTTTATTATATATTTGAATTATCTAAATAATTTATTTATATTATAATAATAATTTTAGTTATGAAAGTTTAAAGGAAGTTTCATAATTTTAATTGTTTTAAATTGTTGATTTTGGTTATATTAAATGAGACTTTTATTAAATGTTTGAAGATGAATTTCCTTTATGTTTTAATTATTTTAAAGAATTTGATTGTAATAACTTAATTAAATTTTATGATATGTTAGTAGATTTGATAAAATTTTATTGTTTATATGTGTGTGGTTGTGTTGGTTCTCGGTTGGACATAAAGTGTAGTTCGAGAGCCCAACCCGAGTTATTGAGTTGTGGGAATTGTAGAAGTGTTGTTTTATGTAGGAATAACTCTACTTTTAGTAGAGAAATATCCATTTTACAGAGGAGATTTTGCCGAAATTTCAGTTGGTTTTGTCATGAAATGTGACATCAAAATGCGTAAATTATTGAATTTAATTAGAATTGTGTCTTACATTGGGTCTTTTTCCTTAGAAATCTAGAATGTATACGGTTAGAAATTTTAACCCATTTATCTTTCATATTTTTTTTTCCTATAGCCACACCAAGAGCTAGGTCTCTAGGACAGGGCCAATCAAGTCAACATCGAGGAGCACATTCCACCTGTGATTTATTATTATGTGTATGCATGTTATATAGAAATCCTTACCTAGCATCTGCATTTTTTTTTATATTAATATGGAATGAATATGTTATGTTGCATTAGATCTTTAATTTCTTGTAATTATTGTGGCATTATTATTATTATTATTATATATGAAATAAATGTGAATCTTGTACTTTTTGGTTTGGATGTTGTTTATATATTATTATTTTGTTTGTTGTTAAATGTTTTATTTTTGGAGGATAGTAGTGGAACATGCTACCAAGTGGGCTACACCAGGACTGTGTGCGGACCAATATGCTAGATGAGTAGGATGTGAATTTTGATTTGATATGAGATTATATGGTATGGATATATGGTTAAATGATTTATTAAGATTTTTAGATAGAGAGGGGTGTGGCTGCATCAGCCCCGTTGACCTTTCAGGGTCTCGGGGCTAGTCATGCCAGTAGCGAGACTACGGCAGCTCGGTTGACCTTTTAGGATCTTGGGGCCGGTCCACTACCCAATTGGAAAAAAGGAAAATATTATTTGAACTTAAGAAATCCTATTGGCTAGTGAGGCACAATGTTTGAGGTTACGAAAAATCTTAGGGTTCTGCTCCATTTCTCCAATTGTGTCCATCTGTGTCTAGTTGTGTTGGTATGATAATATATTTGAGCATTTGCATGGAATGCGTGTATAAATTAAATAAATATAAATATAAGATAAATATTACTATGATGCTTAAGTGCTTGTACCCTTAGGTTGCGTGCATATACATAATGATAATTCACTCAGTGAGATTTGACTTCCCTCAATTATTTTTTTTCAGGATTCCTCTCTATAGACCTCCAATATTTGTCCTCTTCGTCGGACCCATTCTTCACCGGCTGATTTATGTAAATCTTAATTTAACTTTCCTTTGTATTTCTTAGATGCTGCAGTAGTAGTATGTTCTTATTATAGTGTGTTATGCTAAACTTTAGTAGTCGTAATGCCCTTGGATTGTATGTTATATATTTTCTACCATGACATTATATGGATGATTGTGTGTTATATTAATAAAGTTTTAATTCTAAGGTAAATTTGTATTTATGCTTGTTTGAAAGTTGTGTTTTAGGCTTACTACGGGTTCTAAATTTATGTTAATTCCCATTCCCTAGCGCCGGTTTTGACCCTCAGGTTTGGGTTGTGACAATTTAACAATTTGAGGCTTGGTTAATTCTATCACCCTCATATAAGTCACATACTATGTCAGGTGCAAGTGAGGATCATCAGTCCCAGATTACTTCTTCATGTCAGAAAACTTAAACTTCTGAGGTAAAGAATCAACATCTTCATCTAAATCCAAATTAGTGTAATCCATTGGGGAGTCTATCCCCTTTTCTTTCATCATTATTTGAATCTGACCCATGGTCTTGCTTATGCTTTTGGCCCAATCGGTCTTTTCCACACTTCCCTAAGCATCCACATTTTATCGAGTCACAGGATCTGCTAACAGAGTCTCTTGGTCATCCTCTATTTCCCGTCTTTCAGAGTTTTCAGCGTCCAGATCAAATGGCAGGGGCTGAGGTACTGGTAGCTTTTGTCTATCCGATCCTCTCACTTCTGCCATCATTTCCCGCATGATTATTCAGGTTTGTTTAGCAATCTCTGCTTTTAACCTCTCCTCAAAGCCTTAGGATCAAACCCTACCATTTCTGTTTCTTCAAAGATTCTAATCAGTCGACTAGTGTATGACCGTACCCAAGCAGAAGATTGATGTGGATCTATATTTGCAACCACCATGGATTAGAAACATGCATGACGTCTATGCATGATATGCAAGGTCTCATTAACACTAAAAGAAAAAGGTAAACAAATATTTTATTTACATATAACACATAACAAAGCAAAGCTCTTCAAACGGTAACTCCACCCTTATTTCTTTCGCATGCATGTTTAATGGCGAGTTTCTTATCCTAGGATTGTTGGCCTAGTTTTGATTATCAATAGGGGATAATAAAACTGACGTATGCAATAAAACTCTCAAGAAGATACAAACCAATAACAATTCTTTTGAATAAAACCAAAGTCCATCTTAATAGGCCTTAAAGGCCTAACTGGGCATAGTCCATTGGCAATGGGCTTGGGCTTTATTATAAGAATTACTAAATGGCATAAAACACATGCATTCAAAAAAAATCCTAAAGGCAGTTGCAAAGTCATTACATGAGCTGAGTTAAGGGTAATAAGCTTCGGCTCCCATAGCTATATACATTTGTTACGTCTCCCTACTCAAGGGTTCGTGCGACATGGATAAACACGTGCTATGAGAGACAATAATCGAATACCCCACCACCAGGTTTAAGTGAAACGCTGGTAGCGAAGCAAAGACTATTGTCGAGTTATTTGGGACTTAAGTACTCATTGTGTGGAAATATGTAGTGAATGCAAGAAATGCAAAAGAAATAAAGAAATAATCAAAGATGATAAATTATAAAACACTTGGAATCAGTTTCTCTATTCCCCAGTAGAGTCGCCACTATAAGCGGTGAGGTTTAGCACGCGCCTAAGTGTTCGGTGACCACGACACTGTGTGAGCTCGAGGCCCATTAGAAAATACATAATAGGCTTGTAGCCCATAATGGAGATGGAGTTATCACCTGTATTAAAGCCAAGAAACATTGTACAATAATTAGATTCCACAGGGGTTCCCAGAAGCCGTCAACAGAGATCGAGGTAGAAAACTATGTATGGGCTTTTGAATGCCCACCTAACCTCGTGGTTAGCCTCCGTGCATGTTTTGTATTTTATTACCTTTGATTGTTAGATTATTTCCTTATTATCATTTGAATTGCAGTCATTTCCAATTTTACATGTTAGACCGATTTTGCACATTTGTCCCTTTGCATGCTTATTAACCCAACACGTATTACAAGTAATGATAACAAATTTACAATCATACATTCAAATAAGAGGGAGAAAGGATTAAGGATTACAACTCTTTGTACAATTACATTAATAACAAAAATAAAATGAGAAATAAACAAATTTAACCTGATTAAGAATTCAAAAATTTTGGATAATTAAAGATCATCCAAATTATTCTTGCAAAACTTAAACCATTAGTCCTCCACAAACATAAAAAAACTGACAAGACAAAATCTAGCTTATTAGTTTTACATATAACAAGTTAGATGCTTGTTTAAACATAAATAAATATTTAATTAAATAAGACATCACGATAAGCGAGTACAAAATCAAGATATATGACAAGATAAATACATAAAACTTGTAATCTATACAAAATAAACATCAAAGATCAAAGCCAAATCAGATGTGATTCTGGTGGAATGGTGACACCTCTTCAAAGAGGCGTCGCCTCTTAGTCAAGAGGCTATTTCAAATCGCCTTACCATGAAAGGGCAACGTCTCTTCTCTTCAACAGGCCCAACAGCAACTTACAATTTTTTATGTCCTAAGCAACTCAGATTATATGCAAATAAACATGAATCTACAACTTAATACTCAATATTTCACATATTCATGCTTTCAACATGACATCAAATGGACAGTAAACACCATAACAAACAAGAAAACTAAGAAATATAGACTTAAAAATAAGGATTCTCATTGATTTAACCAAGTTTGGAAGCTCCTAGCTAGGCCCTAAAAGGTTAGTTTTGATCTCCATTCCATCTTGAATGCAAAAGTCCCCTTCTTCTTCTAAAAAAAGCAACTTTTAAGCTAAGAATGTCTCTTTTTCTTCTCTCCTTTCTTTTTTTTTTCTCTTATTTTCTCTCAAGAACGTTTTTTTTTTCTATCTTTTCTTGAAAATTCAGACCTCCCCTTCTAAAACTGCCCCACTTCCCTTTAAGTCTTTCCTCCTTTGCCTTTTCCCCCCAATTCCCAAGTTGGCAAGACATTCCCTTTTCAAAACCATCATGTGCACATCTTTCATGCCTCAAAAATCAACCATTCACGCTCAAAATTGCTGAGGGGTAAGGTGTTGGCCCATCCAATTGCTATCAAGGTCAAATCTCATTTAATGCAGGTCGTAGGTGGGCAGTGCAGAGGCATCGCCTCATCGAGATGAGGCCGTCACCTCTTTAGCCATGTTTAGAGGGAATTGGGCCAATATGGCGGGTCTTTGGGTTTAGGCTTGAGTTTTTGGGTTTTAAGCTTGAGTTTTGGTGTTTTGGGCTTGAGTTTTGGTGTTTGGGCTCTCGAGTCCATTCTAAAAAAAAATTCGGATTTCTCTTGCATTCAGAGTTCGTACTATCTCATCTTTGGGCTTTCGTTATGGGTCAACCAAACTGAGAGTGCCTACAGTATGTTACTTGATAATATAATTAAAAATAGATAATTAAGCTACTACTTATTACTATTTATTAATATCTATGTATTACTTACTAAATTAATATTTGATACTATATTTATTTTTTGGTTCGGCATGATTTTGGTATGGTTTTTGGTTCGGTTTTTTTTATAAATATCCAGTACCGTACCAAATTAGTCATAAAATTTAGTTCGGTACAGTTCGGATTAAAATTATTCGATTCGGTACGTTTTTAATATCTTTCAGTTCAAAATTTCAATTCGGTTCGATATTTTTTCCGTCTCATACTCAACCTTACTTTCCTCTCATCCTCTCTATATTGCGATGACATACACTTTCTTTACTCTTTCTCTTCCAAAGCTAGAGATAAGCATTTAGTTGGTTTAGTAAAAAATGAGTCAAAGTTGTACAAAATTGAATTACCGAATTTTTTTTATAAAAAACTAAACCGATCTAAATTTTTAGAAAATCACATTAATTCAACTGAATTAACCAAATTTTTATAGCAAAAGAGCAAATTGAATAATTTATTTTAATATTTAAGTTATTATTATTTATATATTACATAAAATATTTTTAAAAAATAAAATATAATTTCAATTTATTTAGTTATTTTGGTTAACTGAAATCTTTGCATAGAAAACCAAATCAAACTAAAAATAATTTCAATTTTTAACTTTTGAAGAATTTAAATGAAAACCAAATTGGATTAGTTGAATAACCTAACCAAACCAAACCATACTAACGGTATGCGTACCCCTGTCTAGATCCCTCCAATGCCTTATCCCAGTTTTTTTTTTCCATTTTTTCTTCAAAAATTATTTCTGTTGAGATAAAAAAAATTGAATTTAATATTTAATACTTGAACTATATATATATATATATATCTCTGTGAAGTACGGGTAACTTTTCTAGTGTGTGTATATATATATATATATATATTATACACATTTATATTAACAATAAATATAAGAAATTGATCATTTGTATTTTTTAATAGATAAAAAAAATGAAAGAGTATGTATTTTAGGATATTAACTTGAAAAATTTTAAAATAAAAATTTAATTAACTAAATATAAAAATTAGAAAAATTTAAGTAGTTTAATTTAAAAATATAAAAATTTAATTATATATTTTGGAAGTACTTAATTGGAGGCAAGTAAGGATCAAATTTTTTACCCTTATCTCTCCCTCTTATCTCTCCCTCTTATCTCTTATCGTATTAGAAATTAAGTACTTCTAAATTAAGAATCAAATTAAACATTTGATGTGTGAAAAAAAAAAAAAAAAAAAAAAAAAAACCTTATGTTACAGGACCGTACACGTCATGACCTTACTTTTGCCGGCCAACTTTTATTTTATTTTTTATACAACTGTAACTTGCGTGACAAAAACAAACTAGATATATACTAGTATGCAATGGTAACTATTATTGCAAAAATATATACACATGGACATCCAATTTTTACAAATATACTTGCATGAATTTTCCAACGGTTTAATTTTTATTTGTATCGGTAAATATGTCTTATTTTGATTTTGCTCGTATAAATATTAGTAATTATATGACTAACATAATTGTGTTATGACTGAATTAGGGTAATTAGTAATATAAATAATATAATTGCAAGTAATCATATCTCTTAATTTTTTTGAGATATATATTAAGAATTATTTAAATAAATATATAATTTGACAATAAATTTATTTCTATTGTAAAATGATTTTATACTTTTTTTTAATGTAATCTTTAGTCAGAAAAAATACAATGAAAGAGGAGATAATAAAAAGGATAAAGTATAAATTGGACTCTCAATTTTACCTTAAGTTTTATGTTTGACCTTAATATTTTTTTTTGGCCCCACTTAGACCTTATTTTTAAAAAATTGAATTATATGGATCATTCTTCAAAAAATTATTGCAATTAAGTTTTAAAAATTAAAAAATTTTAATGTTAATTAATAAAAATTAGCTCGACTAACAATGCAAATTGATAAAATTACTTTCAAAATAAATATTTATGAAGTGTTTAAATTTTTTTAAAAAAAATTAAGTTTACAGAAATATATTTTTATATTTTTTGAAAATTTTAATAAGTTAAAAATTGTTTTGTAGGACTAAACTTTTTAAAAATTTTAAAATCAAGAAATATATATTTAAGAAAAAAAATAAAAATTTGTATACACATAATAATTTTTAAAAACTTTTAAATTTATAAAAAATTTTAAAATTTTTTTAAAAATTATTGAATATATAAAAATTTTTAATTTTTTTTATTAAATATATATGGCTTGATTGTAAAATTTTTAGATCTATAAAAATTATTTTTGATTTTTTTAAAAAAAATTTGAATAGATATTAAAAAATAATTTTTATAAAATTAAAAATTTAAAAAATTTAAAAAACTTCGCAAATATATATTTTAAAAGTAATTCCATAAATTCTTATAGCTATAGAAATTAATTTTAATTTTTAAAATTTAATTACAATAATTCTTTAAAATAGGATATAATATAATATAATTTTTAAAAATTAAGATTTAATTGGGAAAAAAATACTAAAGTGAAATATAAACTTTAGGATAAAGTTGAGATTGTAATTTATATTTTATCCCATAACAAAATGTTATGTTTCTTAGAAGGAAAAAGATAATTGTCGTGAGTAATGACGCTATTTGTGTCACTTTTATTAAAATAGCTCATTGTTTTATTTTTTTATTTTTTTATTTTTTTATTTTACACGACATATTCACTCTTGTACAACTTTAATTTTAGATTAAAAAAATTCACTAAAAATTTAAAATTTTACAGACTACAAATATTTAAAATCTTATACAATAAATTTATCCGTGTGAAATTTAAATTTTAAATTTATTTAAAAAATTTATAAATTACGAATATTTAAATTATTGTATAACAAATTCACTATATACAACTTAAGTTTTAAATTAAAAAATATACTTTTGAAAAAAAAAAATTGAAAACAACTTCAAAAGGGTAAAATTAACATTTCAACTACTCGCGACGTCACAGTATACGTCGCGAGTAGCGACGCACCTATCATAGTGCTTTTTAGTGTTATAAGACAGACCTTTCTTTTTGAATTTTCAAACATAACATTAATTCCATTGAACCATCCCTAAAATATGGAAACCTGGTTCGTCCTGCTCCTCGCACTCTCCATCGCAGCTCTCATCAAATCTCTTCACGATCTTCTCTTTCAGTCCAAGAAGCACAGCCTTAGCCTTCCTCCAGGTCCCCTAAAATTCCCTATCATCGGCAACCTTATATGGCTTGGCAAATCTTTGACAGAGATCGAATCAATGATCCACTCTCTCCAAAGAGAGCTCGGCCCCATGATCACGCTTCACATCGGCTCACGCCCCAACATCTTCATCGCCGATCGCTCTCTTGCCCATCAAGCCTTAGTCCAGAACGGAGCAGTTTTTGCTGACCGTCCACCAGCTCTTCCTACTAGGAAAATTTCAACAAACAGTCACCTTAATATCAATTCGGAATCTTACAGTTCTACTTGGCGTCTCCTTCGCCGGAATCTTACCTCCGAAATCCTCCATCCTTCGCGGGTTAAATCTTACTCTCATGCCCGCAAATGGGTTCTTGAAATCCTCTTCGACCGCTTCAAATCGCAGTCGAAATCTGGTGATCCTGTTCGTGTTGCGAGTAATTTTCAGTATGCCATGTTTTGCTTGTTAGTGCTTATGTGTTTCGGAGACAAGCTTGATCAGAAACAGATTGAGGAAATAGAGAGAGCAGAGCGTTTGGCGATTATGAATGCGCGTAAATTTGATAAACTCAATTTCATGCCACGATTGACCAAGATTCTGTTTCGGAAACTTTGGTCAGAGTTATTGCAGATTGAAAAGCAACGAGAAGAGGTTCTGATTCCATTGATAAGAGCAAGAAAAAAGGTGAACGAAGAGAAACAGAGCAAGCACTCTAATGACAAAAAAGATGACGACTTTATCTTATCTTATGTTGATACCCTGTTTGATCTGCAACTTCCTGACAAGAAAAGAAAGCTTACAGAGAAGGAAATGGTTTCTTTATGCAATGAGTTTCTTAATGCCGGCACGGAAACTACTTCCACAGCCTTGCAATGGATCATGGCGAATATGTTGAAGTACCCACATATTCAAGAAAAGCTATTTATGGAGATTAAAGAGGTTGTTTCTGATGAAGAAGAAGAGATAAAAGAAGAAGACTTGCAAAAAATGCCATATTTGAAAGCTATAATATTAGAAGGATTAAGGAGGCACCCACCAGCACATTTTGTGGTGCCACATGCTGTCACTGATGACGTAGTTTTGGGGGATTATTTGATACCCAAAAATGCTAATATAAATTTCATGGTAGCAGATATGGGCTGGGATCCAAAGGTGTGGGAGGATCCTATGGCATTTAAGCCTGAAAGGTTCATGGATGATGACAGTAACGGAGAAGTGTTTGATATAACAGGAAGTAGGGAGATCAAGATGATGCCATTTGGAGCGGGGAGGAGGATTTGCCCTGGATATGGTCTTGCGATGCTTCATCTGGAGTATTTTGTGGCTAATTTAGTTTGGAATTTTGAGTGGAAAGCTATTGATGGAGATGATATTGACCTGACTGAGAAGATGGAGCTCACAACTGTGATGAAGAACCCATTGAAGGCTCACGTTTCTCCCAGGTTCAAAACAAAAGATCTTGTTACTTAGTGGTTTAATAATAAAAATTATTAATTCTTAAAACCTTTTTTGTGCGTGCTCAAAAAAAAAAACTTTTTTTGTGTTGTAATATAAAGCTATTAGTTTGTGTATGGTAATGGAGAATGAGAAATGAAAATAAAGCTTTTGTATTTAGAGATATGTGGGAACAATTTAGAGTCAATACTTTTAAAACATAAATTAACTAAAAATTAATTAATTAAAAAATAAACTTTTTATTCGAATCAGGTTTATGTCCTACACATAGATCGGTCCTGTAAAACATTAAAATTTCATATGAAATCATATGGAATTATTTATATTTTGTGCGCTTTTATGTTTACAGTTTTATTAGGCATCTCTAACGATGAATCTCAAAATATAGTAAATTTTACTCAAAAATACATCTGCGGTAATAAATTTTTTCTAACAGCTTACTTTATTTTCAACTTTAAAAAAAATATTCTCTATATATTTCTATTAATTAATATTATATTATTTAAATATTTTACATATTACACCCATAATTTATTCAATAGTTGCAATATACACCATATATTTATTTATAATAAAAGTTATTATTTGAATATACTTTTTAATATTAAAAAATATATGAATAAAATAAATAATATTTTTTAATAATAAATAATATAAAAAAAAGGTGTCTTAACTTTTGTGGTTTTTTTATTTGAGTGTCTGAATTTTTTTTTTTTTTTTGCAATAAAGTGTCTGAACTTTAGAAAAGTATACCAATATACTGTCTTCGACCGATATAATGTTGATTGAGTGCTCAGTCAGATCAAACAGAATTCACTTTTATCCCAGTCATTAACCATGTCATTTGCCACATGCGTTGCATTATTTAAATGACAAAATTACTCTTATTCAGTCACCCTCAATATCTACGGCAGAAGTTAATATTGAGGTTATTTTTATCAATTTATAATCTTTAATAAAATTAATTTTCTCCTTTAAATAATGTAATATATGTGGCACATAACATGTTTTTGTTGGTTGTTTTCTTCAATCGGTTGTTAAACTAATGCAAAGCTATGGTTGTTAAATTTTTTCTATCCAAATTTTAATATTAGTTAAGTAATTTAATATTAATATTATTTAAGTAAAAAATTATTTAAATAAAATTTATATTATTTAAGTAAAAAATTAATATTATTTTTAAGTGACAGAATTAATATTATTTAAATAAAAATAATTAAATCAAATTTTTATGCATTTGATAATAATATGATAAATATAATATAAAAGTGCTACCCTTGAAATTTTATTAGAGAGAATTTTTGGGTGCAAAATGACTAAATGACACCTTGTTGGATATGACCTTAATGGAGATGCAACAATTTCTCTGTTTTTTCAGTTTTATTTGAAGGTCTTATACCTTTCCCATATGTTGTAGTTCCAGTTTATGCAATGAAATTGCAATCGACAAAAAAACAAGGATGTTGTCTTAGGTTGTGAAAAAAGCATTTCTTTTGTTTTGATCGAATCTTTAATATCGACAACCCATTAAATGTAATGTAAAAAAACTAAGATAGTTTGAGAAGTAATTATACATGATTTTCTATTATTGGGAAGTCGAAGATTTATAAATATTAAAAAATTATATAATAGGCATAGTATTTTTTTTAAATCAAATAAAAATAATAATAGCTGAATTTAAATTATATTTCTTATGTTAGGTAAATTTTGAAATTATCTAAACAAATAAGATACTAAACAAATAGTAATAAGATAATTTAATTTTAATTTAAAATTACAATTTTTTAAAAAAAAACTACGTTTACTATCTAATTTGATATTATTTAAGATGAAAATTAATATCAAATAAAATATAAAAAATTAGTATTTTTATGGAATAAAAAAGTAGT
>CATIWM010155077.1:0-10866 GCA_949671775.1 Mallotus repandus | reverse complement strand
AAATATATTTTACATATTAGGTATTTTCTTTTTATTTTATTATTTTATTTTTTAATAAATATAATTTCAACACATGAATAAATACTAGTGGTTAAATAAATAAAAAGGGCAGTTGTAGTCACTTTTAATGTTTATTTTTCCATCTGTCATTTTTTGTCTGTTAAATTATACATTAGATGGGACTAAAATTTTTCTTCTTCCATACAAATGTTGTCTTGTATTGTCCAGTCCTACCTTGTTGCATCCCGTCAACCAAATGCTTTTTTTTTTTTGGAAATTATGATTTCATTAGAGAAATCTATCAAACCCCATGACGGGATACAAGAACTCCACATTTAACCACTAGTATTTATTCATGTGTTGAAATTATATTTATTAAAAAATAAAATAATAAAATAAAAAGAAGATACCTAATATGCAAAATATATTTTAAGAATTTATTATTAAAATTTGAATAGTGAATAGTTCAACATATAATCATAATAAGCAAGCTAAACTTTTGTTTCATCCTACCTTGTTTGCTCCTGCTGTTCCTTCTTGAGTGGATAAGAAATATTGGTATCGGACAGGGTTCTATCCTAAGTGCATTCCAAAAATGGGAAAAGTGTGATTTGTCGTATCCAATCCAATCATGTTCCATGATGAACTAGGTTATCAGAGAAGAAATAATTAAATGCTTTTAATCCTTTATATTCAGTAGTGATAAAATGCTTACAAAATTCTTTAGCGTATCATTAATTGGTGCAATTCAGATAGGTCGACTCTATTTATTGGTGGACGCACATAGGTAAGATTGGGTTAAGAGATCTAGTACAGGAGTATTATGGTGTGTTACTGCACAATTAGGAGGGAGAGAGAGAGAGAGGGTGTGGGGGGCCGGGAGGCGGGAACATGCAATGGTGTTACTTGGGGCTGTTGTATGTGTGTTTCTCATAATGTTAGACACCCTTAATCTTCAGAGAAGAAAAGAAAAGAAAAAAAAAAGAACTTTTATCCCATTTAAGGGATGATAAATTTAAATATGTTTTTTAACTAAAATAAAATATCAACGCCAGTTAACTGGATGAAAGGACCTTGAAGTTTCCGTTGTTTTTCTTCCTTTTTTAAGTTTCTTTCTGTAGAAGATTCTTTTTCCCCTTTTTGACATTCTTCAACAGTGGATAACCTCTGCTTTTTTGAAGGTTCTTCGTAAATATTTTCCAGGCATCGTAAAAGAAAGCCCTTCAATTGGTCGTCAAGGGAAGGCCATGCGCCGTCAGCAGCGAAGAAGGTCCCTGCATTCTGCTCTGCATCATGGAGAAGATAAAATTTCAACTCAACCTCAGAGCATTTCTGATGTGGAAGAAATCCGGTTCTCTTTACAGCCCGCTGAGTCTCAAACTGGTAAATAAGTGAAATCTTTCTTTGGGTTCGTGCTAATTCTTCTATCCTTTCTTGTTAGAAGGAAATTTGAAGAGGACGAACCTCGACTGCTGTTATATCATATGTTATTCTATTTTGTATGTTGCTTATAAAATTAGAACCTTCAATAGATATTTGCCAAAACCATATTAATTCTAAGCCAAGGCAAGGGCCTTCATTGAAGATTGGATAAAAAAAAAAAGGAAAAACCCATTATTTTGACCCCAGATTATATGAATTTTCCACACTTCGTCTCTAATAATTTATGTTGAAGAATTGAGTCCCTCAACTTTTATTTTTTTTATTTTCATCATTTTTTACCCAAAATTTCAAATTGAAGATATGGTATTCTATTGAGTTATAATGTTGAGATGTGCTTTTATAATTCAATAGAAGACAACATCTTCAATTTGAATTTTTGAGTGAAAAAAGGATGAAAATAAAAAACCTAAAAGTTGAGGGATTCAATTCTTCAAAATAAATGATTAGGGACGAAGTGTGGAAAACTCTATAGTCTGGGGACCAAATAATGAGTTTTACCTAAAAAAAATGAAAAGCAACCTTTTGCTTTTAATAGGATGCTTTGAGCAGTGCACGTGCTTCAGCTCCTATAATTCATAGGCAGCTTAAATATGGGCTGCAGCTTCTGTTGCTAACCACGATTCAACACAGTATTTGGTTTTTGCTCTCTGCTTGTTGGTTTTGTGTTAGAATATTCGTCACCCAAGAAAGTGAATTTTGACATTATATTTGATACGTGAACAAACAAACACATGTACACCCGTACTCCAATAAATGCACATTTAATGGCTCAAGGACTTTCTTGATGTGTTTTGAGTTTGAAGTATTACTAGTGGAACAAAAGATGTTCTGGAGAACTGAGAAGGATATCTGTTTGTAGTTGTTTAAACTAATGGAGAATTGCTGATAATTTATTCACAAGATGTGTTATGCAGATGAAAATTCAGCCTCAGAGTTGGTCATAGAATCCTCATTCTACAAGGGGATTATGGGATGCAAAGAAAATGCTTCTGTTGACAAATATTTACTATTCAAGAAATTTTGCCTGTCTGGACTTTCTCGCCTTGATCTTAAACCTTTGCAGGATATAGATTTTCACGAAATATGGAAGGAATCTGAACCTTATGCTGTATGTTACTTCCACCTTGCTCTTATGGTTTCAGTCTTGCAGATAAAATTTTTAGAACTATTTTGTTACTTTTGAGGAAAATAAAGAACCCTTATTTTTTGAGAACCTTGGTATATATTCATATAAAAATGTGAGTGATACTTTAACTCCCCATTTTCATCCTTCTCCCAATAAAATTGGGTAATGAATTTTTGAATTCCTCTTATATGCTTTGCCCACTCGATTTCTTTCCCAAAGATAATCTATTTGTGGTTATTTTATTTAATGTGATTGGTTAAAACATTATGAATATGATAAGGATGTGTGCAGCTTGATGTTTTCTTTTAGTTATTTATATGTGTTGAATATTTTCGCATATTGCTGATAAGTACATTCAAACAGGAGCTTATTGGATTGTATTGGTCTCTCCGAGCTGCTTTTGGTCCTGTTCTTGAGACCCTTATTCTGCTCGATAGATTATTATTCCTCCAGGAGCAAGGCAGTTCACTTGAGGCAACCATGTTACCCATCTTTAATCCTGTATTATCTCCAAGAAATGTAGCCATAATCGCCAAAAGGACTTGATCCAAGTACAACAAAACTGCATGAAAAACTGTGATCATAAAATACCATCTTCCCCCTTTATACATGCTTATCGCTGATTGATCCACCCAATACAGACAGGAGCATATGAGACTTCAACGTTGTCCGCTACTTTTTGCTAGCACATCTGCTTGATAGAACTTGGCTGTAAATATCAGTACTATATATTGTAACTAAATTGTTGGTTCCACTTGCTTTTTCTATCGGATCTCTTGAAGTAGTTCAGAACATATGAAGCATTTAGCAATGTGAAATTTTGTCGTAGGGCAGCACCAAATTATCGTTTAGTCAATAAACTTTGAATTTGTGATATTGACTATTGTTCTATGCGTTTTTGTTGTTGACATGTAAACTTGATACTCATATCCTTTTTAAAATATATTTACCTCTTTTACTTTTTAAATTTAGTCACTAACTATGCTAGAAGTAAGTTTTTCCTTTAGTTGTGAAGTTGAATAAATCTTCATTTTCTGCTATTTCAATTTCTTGTTTCTATAATGTCTTTTTAATCCAATCATCAGTGCTTGTTTGCCTTTAATGATTTGAGAGCTATTGGAGATCGGATTTCATCCAAAATATTTCCTCGCGCACTAAATGCTTGTTCAATGGCAACTGTTGAGGTCGAACATTTGTTTAACAATTTGTATAAGGACCAAAAATGTATTTTGATGTCAACTCTAGCACTCAAGAATGAAAAAAATTGTTATCTGTTTTGCTATTTCCAAACTCAAAAGTAGTTTGATAAATGTCAAGTCAAAAAAGGAAATGGATAATTCTCAAGGTCTTTTATGTCTTTGTATTTGCACCCGATCACCTATATTAATTTTTATTTGTCCATGTTGAACTTGACTAATAGGAAAAGTAGAAGAAATAAAAAGACTATAAGATGTAAAACTAGAAGGAGAAAATATTAATAAAATCTTTATATTCATTAAGTATTTCTAATATTATCATTCTAACATTCTTAATTATTAAAAAACTAATATCAATTTCATTATTATCTATAAGTCTTAAACATCCCTAACATATAAATAATTATTTAAGCTATCTATTTTAAATCTAGGATAAAAAACACATGCAACAAGATAAATCAATGGAATAAGTTTTAAATAATTTAACTATTTAATTCCATTAATAAAATTGGTTCTTTAAAAACAAATGGGATATTGATTTCATAAGTCCTATAAGTTTTCAAAAATTTCAATCAAGTTCGAAAAGATTTTTTTTTTTTGATGGAGTCCTAGAAGCATTTAAAGTATTTCAAGTTAGTCCTAATCCGTTGTGGACAATTGACCTTGACTGCCCTTGCCACGTGTTGACACATAAACTGGACTGGACACATAAGCACTCCACTAAGATAAAAAAAAAAATTCCCCATCTTCTTCTTCCTCCTTAAGTTCGCAGTTTAACACCACCTACCCACTAACACCACTCACCGTCAGCATCACCAACACCACTCACTATTGGCACCACCACCAACACTACTCACCGCCATCAACATTACTCACTACTAGCACCACCATTAACACCACCAAAATTTGCATCCACTCAAAGTTTTAACCAAAATTTGCATCCACATCCAGACATTTAAAATCTTTCCATTGAATAAGCAACATTCATTTCAATATATCATGCATCTCAATGCTCCATTTACCCAAACAAGCAACACAGAAATAAATTGGTCCAATAACACGAAATATAAAATGCAAAAGCATCAATTCCCAATAGTACATGAAGAAAATCATGTGATATAAATGTCAATTAAATAAAGAAAATCATCACCAACTACACCAACCCATCTTGAACTGGGTAGTTATGATTTTTCTGTTTTGGAAACAAACGAGAGCAATCAAATGGAAACAGAGCAAAACAGAGAGAGGGCTCAAGAAATAAAGCGAAACAGAGAAAGAGTTTGAGAAATATAACAAAGCATAGAAAGATTTCAAGACTTGCACCACACTTTTTGCTTTTTGCATCACTAATCTTTAGCCAAGTCTGAGACCAGAAATCAAATTTATGCATGTTTTGAATTTAAGGCTCACATTTACACACCTGAAAAAGCAACTTCAAGAGTCCTAAACTCAAAGGGCAAATAATCAATTGTTTTGAGGTGCCTCTGTATCTCTACTACATACTACAACGAAAGTGTCTTGTGCACAATATTACTCTTGAAATACTTAGGATAAGCAAACCTAACACAATCAAGTCCATGGGTGATCTCATTTTGGCACAAAACTTCACAATTCTTATGATCAGCAATTCTTGAATACTCTTTATCAAAAAATGCTAACTTGTCCCTCTTAAACTGAAATTCAAGTTGCTGCTGATCAAGATTAGAATTTTCAAAGGGTTTAACACCCAGAGGTCCTCTTGGGGTTTGAGGATTTGGCAATATACCAAGATCATCAGAACTCGTAGTAAGCCACTCCTCAACAGGCGGCACGTGATGAATAGTGGTCGACGAGACGGCAAACAAGATCTTGCCTTGTTGTTATTGTTGTGTAGCTAAGGTCTGCTACTAGAGATAGGTTTAGTAGGTGACCTATCAGTTCAAGAAACAGACCTTAAATAAGTTTTCTGAGGAATAACTCCACCACCACCACTAGTACCAAAACCAGTACCACCACTACCAAGAATAAGAAAATGAGATACTTCTGCGTAGTTTTTCCCTTTTATGTAGGATTTAGCAGTGATGCGGTGGCTCGAAAATGAAATGAAAACTAGTGGGAGTGGGCACTGCGTGTATGGCCTTTTTCTATGGTTGCAGTAATAGCAGTAGGGTCGATGAGAAAAAGGAGAAAAAGAAGAGGAAGAAGAAGAAGGGAAGCTGAATTTAGCAAGTGTCTATGTGCTTTAACAAATCAAAGATGCTTATTAAAAAAAAAACAAATCAGAGATAGGTCAATAAGAAAAAGGAGAAGAATAAGAGGAAGGAGAAGAAGAAGGGATCAGTGATTTTTTGCTGGGTGGAAATGACGAAGAGGAAGGAGAAAAAGAAAGGATGGTGAGTCCAACATGTGGAAAAATCTGAACATTAAAAGTTGTTTATATGGCAAATGATGAATAGTAAAAAATTATCTAGGTCAGCCATTTCCATTTGACATAATAGGGAAGGACTAACTTGAAACACTTTAAATGCTTCTAAGACTCAATTAAAAAAAATCTTTTAGGTCTTGATTGCAATTTTGGAAAACTTATAGGACTTAAGAAATTAATATCCCAAAACAAATTATTTTCATGTTCTTGTAATGCACTAACAAAGTTAATGCATTCAATTAATAATAAAGGATATGTAGGAATATAGGAATAAACACCACCTAAAACATATGTTAAATCATTAAAAACTTTGCAAATATCTAAAAGTTTAGTGCATACTTCTCAATTTTGTGGATATAAATTAATTTGACATGTTATTGGCAATAAATGTGCACAATAAATCTTTATATCCATATAACTTATTTAGTAATTCATAAGCTGAATTCCAATGAGTTGGGACATCTCTTGGATTTTTTTTGTATTTTTTAACATTTTCTTTACGAAATATTCCCTATGATTTCATAACTTATGGATGTATCCATAAAAATGAAATTAATTTTAATTGGAGATAAGAGCATATCCAAAGATCTTAAACCATCTTATATACATAAATTTAAAAAATGACATGCACATCTAATATGAAAAGTTTTCCTCCAATATTATGTTGACAAAGAGTTTGAAGATCATTATTTGATACAATATTTGTCGCCGCATTATCAAAAGAGATTGAAAAGGGTTTTTTTAACTAATCCATATTTTTCTAAAATATTTTTAATCATTCTAAAAATATTATTAACAATATGCTAATCACTAATAACTCTAAATGCAATAATTTTTTTTTGTAATAGTTATTCTGTAATTGCCCAAAAGAAGGGGGGGGGGGGGGGGGTGAATAGGGCTCTTTACGATTTAAAAGAAAATTAAAAGATTTAAGCAATAATTAAAGGGAGATTAAGAGAGTAGAGAATCAAACACAAGTGTTTAAGGAGTTTGACTCACAAATGAATATACGTCTCCACCTAACTTATCTCCAAGTTAGGATTTTCAATCAGCGCACCAATCTTATTAACATGATTATGATTACAAGATTTTTAAGGGTCAACTTTAAGCCATACACAATGAGCTTTTGACTAAAGCTAAGTTCTAACCACTATCTCAAGTGTTTTGATGGTTAAACACTTAAACTAATTCCTTAGAAACAAACCTCGCTTCCCTTGTAATCTATCCCAAGAATTAAATAAAGTAGAAGTCCTATTTTTAAAACACAATAAACTCTCAATAGAGTTAATGAACAATAAAGAAAGTAGATGAATATTTGAGAGCTTAATGAATGCTAAAAGAGAAGAATTCAACAATCCACGTGTGTAATCCTTCAATGAAGCTTTAGAAGTTGTTTATATAGTTTAACAACTCAAATTATGGTTGTTGGGGGCATTAACTTCGTCCCCAACCTTCTCTATGTTTCATTAAATGCAAAAATAACCTTTTTATAGGAATTCTATGGCTCACAATAATGACTTATGAAAATATAGCCGTTCTAGTTGCAGGTGACCATTGTGCCTTGATATAATGCATGGTCACAAGCTACTCATGGTCGTGAGAGCAGACTATGAGTATCTCAGGCTCTTTTGCTCGCTTGAGGCTCTTTTGCTCGCTTGAGGCTCTTATAGTCATGATCGGGATGAGCTCGTGATTGGCTCTCTTGATCTGGTCATGATCACCTTACGATTATGAGGGCATATAGTGAGGATCTCGGTGTCTTTTGCAACTTGAAGGCTCTTGAGGCTTGAGCTCATGAGCAATTGCTTGTAACCTTGTTTTGAACTATTTTGATGCCTTTAATGATCCAAATTAATTTTGAACTTTGTGGCATCTTATATTTGGTATTTTGATAAGCTAAGGGGTCGAATCACTTTACTTTGATTCTATGAAATCAATTTAACCTAAAACACACTTAAATAAACACATTAGATTAATCAAATGATTTATTAAAGTTAAAACTATAGAGATTGAATAAATCTAAGGTTAACAATCTCCCCCTTTTTTACTTTGATAAATAATTTGTGTGTGTGAATTGTGCATAATCAAGTGAAGTGTGTAAGTGACACAATGCTCCCCCTTAGTTTATGTATTGAATTAAAAATAGCAAGAAAGGTAACAAAGTATAGCTCCCCCTTAATGTGTGCATAGTTACTTGTGTTGGTTTATTCACTAATCAAGATCATTGATTTATTAAACATTCATAATGAGTGCACAAACACACACATATAAATGTCTCCCCCTTTGGCCAAGATAAAAAAGAATAATAAAAAAATAAGAAGGTAAGATAAAGAGAGCAAAGTAAATAAGAAAAGACATTTCATTAATAAAAAAAGGCAAGGAAACATGTGGTACACAAGATAAGAAATTAAACAATAAACCAAACATAAACTAAAGAGAAACTAGAGATAAAATAAACATAAACCAATAAATAATAAACATAAATGACATATAAGAAGAAGAGGGATCCATGTCATGCTCATCCCTAGGCTCTTGAGGAGGTAGGTCTTGAAACACTTGAGGAGGAGGAGGAGGAGGAGGAGGAGGAGGCCAAGTGCATTATAAATTGTGGTATGCATAAAGATGGTGGATATCATACTCCACATGGTCCATCCTCCTATTAAAATGATCAAGTCTTGAATCAACTTGATCAAAATGATGGTTAAAATAAGATTCAACAATTGAAAGATGATCAAAGAATCCACCAACCCATACGGCTTCATCATCCATTTATTGAGATGTTGAAGGGCCTTTTGCTCTTTTCCTTTGAGGAGGTTGAGGTAGTGTAGGTTAAGTTTCTTGTTCTTCTTCAAGTCCAACACCTTCAAGGCCAAGATTCCCTATGTTCTCAATGTCCTCCAAATCTTAGGCAAGCTCTTCATCCACTTCCTCTTTCTTATGCTTCCAAACCCATAAATTGTTCACATTCTTGAATTTATTGGAGTTTTGAGGAATTTTTCATTAAGAAGAGAGTAAAGAATGGATTCAAGGTGATCAAGTTTGATTTTAAAGTGTTGGAAAATCTTAGTTACTATCCCACAATGCAAATTGCACCACTAACACTATCACTAACCAATCAAAATCTCCATTGCAACCATCTACCTAAGGCAATATCAACATTATTTTGAATGCAATGAAGAAGAATTATGTCATCAAATGAAAAGGCTTCATTTCTTAAGCCCCTAACATTAAAGGAATAAGTGATGAATCGATGGATACACCAAAGACTCTTAGAAGAAAAGGAGGAGGATTTTGAATGACCCGTAAGAAATTCTCCCACATTAGGTTTTGATGTTTTGGTTCCAAAAATTTTAAGGAGACCAAAGGGAATTTGGGGATTCAAGTTCCTTATGCTTGAACCCAAAAGGAGTATCAAAATCTTCTATGGTTAAGAAATGATCCCCCCACACTAACTTAATCTGCATGCTATAGAAAGGGTTTTGCTCACTTGTGTTTTGAATTCTCAAGCAAAAGGAAGAGAGAAACTTAATCACAAGAGAGGGAATGGTGATGAAAGGGTGAAAGCAACAGTAAACATACCAATGCTTTCTAGTGGAGACTCCACTTGATCATAGCAACTAAGTGATTCAAGAGCCACTTGTGACATATAGCGAGAGGGGATGAATTTCCAATTTAAAAATTGAGAGTCTCTTTCCTTGATTTCGAAATTGGAGTAGGAAGGAGGTAGAGCCTTCTTAGGTTGATCTCTTATGGCTCTCCTTGATTGAGAGGAAGAAGTAGAGGGGGCTTGATTGGTCTTCTTCTTTAGGGCCATGCTGAAAGGAGAATGACAAAGGTTGAAGATGAGAATGAAGAGAACTGAAGAAGAGAGAAAATAGCCTTAAGTTATAAAAAAAGTATAGTGGAATGGAAAAAGGAAGAGAGGAGTGTTTAAATACAGTTAAAGTAAGAGAAAAAATGTTAAAAAATGAATTAAAATTTATTTTGAATGCACAAACTGTTTGAAATTTAAATTGGTGAAAGATGAGTTATAATTCCAAGTGAAGTGTGACTTCTCACCTGTCAGGCTGCCGTTGACGGGCTGGTCACGATCGTGAGTAGTGCCCATAAGGGAAGCGACACGTCATGAGTTGTTGCAGCCTTTGCAATGGCTAGTGACCAAAATGCCCCCGGGTCCCTCAACTTTTGAAAAACTTTCAATTGAGTCCTAAAAATGTTTCAATTTAGTCCTTATGAACCAAATTAACTCCAAATTGGATCACATTAAATGCAATTTCAATTCTTTCAAGAGTCAAAGCAATAAACACACCTAATAGGGATTATAAATAATTATTTTGATTAAAAATATTTTTGCTAATTTTAAAGTAATTACTTTATTGAATTAACTTCAATAATTAATTACTACTTAGCATCAAATAAAGAGAATGTTATATGGATAAGGAAAGGAAGTTCAAAAAAATAAACATGTGGAAATAATAGCTAAGCGTCAAAGTGAAGCAAAAAAAAATATAACTAAACTTTTTCTCAATTATATGAGGTCAATTACATATATAGCTTTACCTTATGAAAAGCATGGCATATATGCACTCAAAACAACTATAGAGCTTAACAAGCATATAAAACATTTTCAAAAAATAAAATAGAAATCACTTAGGAGTATAACAATTTGCAAACAAGGAACAGTCATCAATACAAGA
>CATIWM010155038.1:0-13411 GCA_949671775.1 Mallotus repandus | reverse complement strand
ATAAAAAATCATAATATTATCATAATTATGATATTATTTTTATAATTATTATAATTAATTAATTATAATCATTATAATATTAAAATAAAATAAAAAAATTAAAAATAAAAATAAAAAATCGACAAAAAAAAAAGAAAAAGCTGCCATACCACCATTGTCAGTGGCTATATGGCCCCAAACCAAAAAAAAAAAAAGTAGTCATACCGCCACTGACACAAACGTTATGACCTACAAAATTTTGACAAAATTTTATCTCCCCTCCATCTCAATAAAAAGTACTCTAAATTGAAAAATAGTTTTAAAAATACCACAAAAAAAAATTACTTTTAAAAGTACCATAATTTGAAAAATAATTTTTTTTTTTTACCATAATTTGATAAATTACCCTAAATTTCGACCAATATAGAATGATAAAAAATGAAAATCCTCAATTCCCACTTTAATTTGTCATGTAAAGGGTTAACACGGAAATGAACTTTTTGATAAAGTGACTGTCTGAAGGAAAATGTAGATTGGGGGCTTTGGTACGGACTTGAAAACCTTAATTTTTGGAATATGTGGATGTTCATGAGAGAAATTTCCTGTGGAGATAATGGTGGGGATTAAAATTGCAGTTTTTTTTAATTGTTTAAAAAAAGGCACCTTTTGAAAGATGTAGTACATCCAACCCAACCATGCACAATCACATAATGAAACAACATCCTTCAAAAGGTGGAAATGTATTGAGTTCTTCCAATATATATTCACTCTGTTTTTTGAATATTCAAAAAGCAAAGTTTGGGGCAAGACCCAAGACTACTACAGCTACACAATTTCCCATTATTGCATGAATTATTTGTTTTTGCAAGATTTTCCCCCTTTTTTTAGTGAATTATATGCTAGAAATAGCTATTCTTTTTATCTTCCACAATAATAATCAAAATGTCTAATACAATTTTTGGTATGTATTAATTACCTAAGAACATTATAAAGAACAATCAAATTAAAATGATCTACAACTGCATATCAAATCACATCAAGGATAAAGTAAAATGGTTTATAATTTTGAAATAGAACCAAATTTAAGAAAAGAGTATACAAGTTAAGCACAAGGGTAGGTCCAGACTTCCCATCCGATCCTCAAATTATAATTTGATAAAAAAAAAAAAAGCATATATCACAAATTTTTGTTAGAGTTACAAACAAAGGTTCCAAAATTTCACCAAACGATTGTCCAAAGTGAGGGTAGTTGGAGGGCAATTAGTATATTGTTTTCAAAAGGGTCCTAATTGTTCAATTCTAGCTAGTAAGGTCACATCTCGTGCAGCTTTTCCTATCCAGAATCAAATGTAATATTAAATTTTAAAGAATCAAACTAATCAATCAATTGTAGTCCCTGCCATTGAGCAATCTTTTTTTTTTTTTTTTTGAACTGATAAAATTTCATTACTCAACAGTTCTCAGGCTTCAGAGTACAAAATAGCAACAAGAGATAAAGGGCTTTCAACAGTCCAAGCAGGGTTTAATATTAGATCAGGAACATGCTTCGCTGCCCAATTAGCAGCTCTATTAGCTTTCCTGCTAATTTACCAAAATTTATACAGAGGTTCATTACATACAGAGGTTCATTGAGCCATCTATTTGGTTATGAAATCAACAACTTTTAATCAACCAAAAAAATAATTAAAAGAATTGACTTGTTATCGCATGTGCAATACACTCTATAATGGCCCTTTTCCTCATCCTTAATGCAACAATCCTCATATCATTGTCTCAATATAGCTAGCTCACATCTCTTTATAATTATCAAACCTAGCTATACTCTTGGGTACCATATATGTACATGTATATTGCTTTGATGGCTTGGTGGTGTATATGTCTAACCTTGTCCTTGACATGATAAATTTTGAAGAAATAAAATTAAATATTAAGAAATAATTAAGAAATATACAAAAAAATTATAAAAGAAGAGATTTACGTGGTTCAGCATAATAGTTTACGTCTATGAATATAAATTTAATGTTATATATATATTTTTATTTTTTGTGTGTAATAATATACACACTAACAATATACACACTATATGCATTTATAATAAAAAAAAATATAGAAAAACTGTAATTACTTCCTAACTCTAATTACTTCCTCATTATATTATAATAATACAATATAGGAATAATCTGTAACATGACATATCAACAAAAATAATAGCTACCATACCTTACAAGTTCTTTTCAACCCTTTAATCTTTTGTGTCTTTCAATATTGCCCTTTTGTAGGGTCATGACAATACACTCTAAAAAGAGACTTTCATTAGGTATCATCTCCTTGCTCCATTAACATCACTCACCTCACCTCTCACGCCCTTTATTCACTTCTTCATCTTCTCTTCCTCATCCAAACATGGCCACTAATTTAACCCTGATATTTTCCACTCTTTTCCTCGCCTCCATTCTTCTCCATATCCCAACCATGACTAAGTCAGATGACACATGCCCTTATCCATGTCTGCCTTCGCCTACCGGTGGCACCCCCACCGTCACAACACCGTCACCTCCTGCAACACAGACAGGATCATATCCACCTCCAGCCGGCGTGTTGTACCCTCCACCAGCAGGGAATAGTTATCCATATAACCCACCAACTGGGAATAACAACTATGGTTATGGTCCTCCTCCTCCTGATCCTATCTTGCCTTATTTTCCATATTACTACAGAAAACCTCCACACCAAACTGATGTGTCATCGGCAATAAGTCTTCAAAAGTCGAGGTTCTTGATCATGATAGCTGTTGTTCTTGCTTTTATTACTTTTCTTCATTTGTAAGTGAAATTTTTTATGTAGTTTAATTAATTAATCAATTATATAATATGAATTTTAAGTACTTTTATAGGTTGTTTAGCTTGTAGTACTTGAATTTCGTTCATGTGTTATTATGAGCAGATTTTAGCTATATGTGTTGTAGCTCCGGACTGCAAGATGACTGTCCTTGTTTTTTTTTTTTTTAATGTATATTGTCTTGTTCTTGTTTTTTATTTTTTTATTTTTTTTTTTTTTGCTTAATGTGAAACAGAGTTTTTTTTTTTAAAAAAGTAAATTTTGTAATTCTAATACTTGCTTTCATTTTATTAAATTACTAGTTACTAAACAAATTTTATCGTTCTTATAATTTTATTTGAATTTAGATTACATTGAATTTTAAATGTTGATGGTTTAAACTAAAATTTTTTTTATATATATACATTTGCATAGATTAGTGAAAAATGAAATTTAAATTTAAATTATGATATGGAAAAATAATAATTTAGGAATAAAGAGGTATCAAATGTCCTTTTTTAAAAGTTGGGTGATGAAGGTTGTAGAAAATGGTCCATGGAAAATACAAGAAAAGTGGCAGAGGTGGCTCAAGAACCGGACTTTTAGAGTTACTTTTTTCAATTATTTTATTTATTTTGTTGGTATTGGAGGTCCTTTACTTATTTCTTTCTTTTTGTATTTAGTTTAAATTGTTGGGTCTCAATGTTGATTAAGATTTTTAGAATCTTGTAACCACTTTAGTACATCATCTGTTTTGGAACAGAACAGATTTTTTAAGTGGTTTGGAAGAAAGTGGGTGATACCATTTTATGATTCCTTGAGCAAAGAAAAAAAAATTAATAAAACCCAATAAACCCATAGGGGTGAATGTGGGCAATATATGTAGATATATATATATTTATCAGAAGAAGGGGATGAATTATGAATAATTGTTAATTTAATAAGCTCAATAAATATATAGTTTTGGGTTAAAATTAAAAAAGTGCATAGAATAATCCGGGAGACATGATAAAATATTCCATGTGCTTTGTGCTCATTTCTCGAGTCAAAAGTGTATTTGATGTTTCTAAGTCCCCTTTCTGCGCAAATGAAACAACTGCTCTGCTATTTGTTTAGTTTAGTAAATAAAAGGTTGCAGGCAAATTACGTCCTTGGCACCAACCCAACAAGTTCCCTGAAAAGTTCTTGCCAAGATGAATTGGATCCCAAATTGACGGGTTACCATAAACTTATCCATATTCATGTCGTTATGCACTCTTCGAATAATGATAGATCCTGAATTTTGTGCTTTAGTGGATTTTCAAGATTTTTTCGATAGCCAATGTTGCATTGAAGGGATATCATTTCGATCGATTGCGTGCACAATGTAGTGAATTTTGGAAAACTAAAAAATGTATAAAGCATTGATTGTTGAAACTAAAGATAATTACATAAAATTTTACATTGAAGTTTCACATCCTTTGTCTACATTCATATGCTTGACAAAGATCATACGTTATTAAAGGAGGGCATACATTTTTATTACAAGATAACACACAGTTTACTAGACTTGATTTCTGTTGCTGTTTAAATATTTGGTGTCTCATGAATTGATCTCTTAACAACTTATTATTACCTATTCTAGCTACGCGGTACAGTTCTTGCTGCTTGCATCAATGTTGGGCAATGACATAAAGGAAATGCTATTTCCAGACGGTTGATTGCAGAAATTTGTGATGTTTGTGCTGCTAGCAAAGCATATGTTACCAAATTCCGTCATGCTTCCATTTATATGCCTGTCATGCCTGTCTCTGCAAACTTCATCATTACAGGCAATCGTGTGATAGCATCTTTCAGCCGATGGAGAACATAACTCGGTTTAGGAGGCAACACCAACAGCTAGATGACCCATTCCAGAATGGCCACCAATTCCAACACCTTTAATGCTTTTCCTCACCATCTCGCTGCTATTTCTCCGAGTTCCCATTTTTTGCTTGCCATCAGCCCTCTGGTCTTTCAACAATCTACTGTTCTCTGACACTCGATGTCTTTGCAAATTAGCATCCTTCACCTTCTCAGACTCCTTGCTAGTGACACCATTTTTCATTACAGCTTCTGGGTTGCTGTTGTTCTCACCAGTCTCAGAATTCTCTATTGCATCGCAATCAGTGTTCTCCAGGGATTCAGGAGCACTGATTGTTTTCACAGGTTCACTAGCTGAGACAGCATGGTTATTTCCTGCCCTGGAAAGCAATTGTGATCTTGTAACAGCTCTGCCCGGACTTGTTGACTTCTGTTGTATTTTTGCTGGTTTAGTTTTAGATGACGTAGCCTGATACACAAGTAAAGAAGGACTACTTGATTTTCTGCCAAAATATAGCATAGAAGTATAATACAGATGGCATAAAGAACAAAAGGCTTTAATATGGGAAAGAAAAAGGAAGTTATCAAACTTAGGACACAACAAGAGACATCACTTAATATCAAGGCTACACTATGATACATTTCGCAACAACAAAAGGAGGCATTCCATGATTTATGCATAAAGAAAAAAAGGCTCTTCAAATGCATAGGTACTCCCTTCGAGATCAGCAAATGACATAAGGATTATCATTTTTCTATAGGAGCTCCAAGTAGTGCTCACCAGAAAAATAGACCCCAAAGAAGCCCATTTTCATAGTCTAATAGACTACTGAGAAATCTGAAAATTCAGCAAAATTTATAGTTTATATGAATCAAAAAAAATTTCTTGTTGCCAACCCGTTGATAAATTAGTTCGCAAAGTCATTTATTTAATTGTCCCCTAAAGCTTTTTTTTTTCTCTAAGTACAACACTTTCACTTGTAATTAGATACCATGCAAGATTCGTGTTCCCTCAACGTGTTTACCTATATGACATGTTCATAAAATCATCCACAACTTATTCACAAGAAAAGGGGAGGGGGGAGAGCAGAGATTTTAACCACAGTTTGTCATTTCCTCTAGCCATTTCTCTCAATTCAAGATCAACAAGAAAACCCCTACAGCATAACTGCATTTCAGGACAACCCCTTCATTCATGGTCTGACCCTTGACTCCTATCAAAACTATCAGTAATTAGCCATAAAATGTTTGTAGAGTACTGAAATTGTTCAGATCAGAAATCACTACATTCAGAACATATAACTGCTTATACTGCACATGACAAAAAGAACCCAATGTTTTATCTAAGCAAGTTTATTAGCAGAAGTAAATGCACTGATATACACTTATAAGTCAAGTCTTGAAGTATGCTCTCATACAATAAGAGAAAGCAACAAAAACCTGCAAACATACCTTGTTTCCAACAGAACCTGAAGATTGAGCAGCATGATAGAAAGAAGGCATGGGCGTTGCTTTGAAATTAAGGCTTTTCCTAAATTTTTTAATCTCAGCCTGTGTCTTTTCCTGCAACATGATCCATCAAGTTAATACAAATTAGATTATAGTAGAAATAATTTTCATTATTGATGTACAAGTGAATGCTATAACCTTCTTCCTACTTTGGCCTTTGGGATGCTCAGAATATGTCATATTGTAAGATAAAAGGAAGTTTCATAAGAATGTCAAAAATCTCTTGTGCTACTTCATCAAATATCAATGTCTATAGAACTATTCTTTTAGCATAATGAATTAGCTTATCCTTACAGAAGAATCTTAGGTCTACCTTAGTGATAATGACGAAAAGTAGTTATGGGATTATTTGACATACTTGTGTTTTTGCCTGAATCTGATTCATCTCAGCCTCCTTAGCATGCATTTTTTCTTCTAACTTCATATAGAACTAAATCAGAACAGTCACAAGAAGAAAGACATAAGCATTCAAAAATTATCCCTCAATTTTAAAATGCTATATAACAATGGCAAGCTTGCTTGCCTCTTTCCTTCTTTCCGCTCGCTCATCACTCTTGAAACTAAAAGCTGCAGTACTTGACCTTGTGTCCGGCTTAGCTGAGTTGATAGTCTTCTTAAATCTGCAATATAGTCAATCCACATTTATGTTCGGAGGGTCAAAACATCAAGATAGTCAAATATAGTTAGTGATGCTTCAAACTTACCTGTTGGGGCTCTGGTATAATCTAGGCTCAACTTTCTTTGATCCGGAAGGTTGAGATTCAACTGCTTTCTTTATCTTTGGTTCTCTTTCACTGGCACTGCAAGAAGAGAGGCATTTTATAGCATTCAATCCATGTAACGTGCATATTAGCAATATGCAAGACTCAGCAATTACCTTTTATAGACAAGACTTGATCTTGAAGTGCAACTTTCAGAATCCTGAGCACAAAAGACCATGCAATGCCAAACTAAGAACATGAAATCAGCATAAAAATGTAAAAGTTAGACAGATCTCGAGTATTGCCTCAAAATAGCTAACCTCTCCTTTAGTAGTTCTGGGCAGTAATCGTCTAGTTGGAGTGGCTGCTTTAGGTGACTGCTTCTCTGATTTCATTTCCTGTGGACTCTCTTTTTCCTTTCTATTCTTCTTCATTGCAGCTGTTTTTGGTGCATCATTACAATTGCCTTTCTGAACTTGACTAGTATTAACTTGAGACTTTAATCTGCGCTTAGCACATTTACTTTCCGTTGAAGCCCCCAACTAGAGTAGGAAAAACGTTGAGTTCAGGTTACAGTTATATGCAACATGGGGAAAACTATGGAATTGCTTATGGGAAATATTAAAAGAAAAGATGGTATAGATTTCATAAGCAAGTTAAATTAAATTAAAATATATTAACATATTATACTTTTATGTATTTTGGATTATCACCAAACTAGCATCATAGATTTTTTTCTTCTGACTTTTAACCAAGAGGGAATCATAAGTAGAATATAAATACAAACCTTTGGAGAAAGAGTTGGCTGATTTGCTTCAGCGGTTTTATGAGTCCCAGCATTTTCAACTTTTGACGATGGGTCAATAGGTGTTGATGATTCATCCACATTAGCAACACTGTCAGCAAAGTTTTCTATAGTTACTAACTCTGTCGAGTCAATGTTTTGAGATCCAGTTTCAGTTTCATGTGCTTCCTGGGGTTCACTGTTTTCTAAGACACTTTCAACCAAAACATTGGCATTGCTCAAAGCAGCTTCTATCTGAGATTCAAATGATAAAACACCAGGGTCTTCTCTTTCACATTCCATCATTTCCGATTCTCCATGATAGTCTGAACTTCCAGGACTCCCATCAAAATGAGCATATTGGCTAATACTATAGTTCACATGATCAAACTGACCTCCCTCATATCCATTGTCAAACTCTGTATAGTCCACATCAACATGTACACTCGCATCAAACCTGTCATAATTGCTATTTCCATTTGTGTAATCTTCATCTTTGTTACCCACACCTTCAAAGGCCTCATTATCACTGCGACATTCTCCCCCAGTTTGACCCTCAAAGAAACCAGGTAGCCGCATACCCTTCTTCTTGAAATGGGCTTCAAAATAAGCCTTCTTTTCAGTAACTGATCCTGGTTTTGAGTATTTCTCAACCTCTTCAAGGTACTTATTGTGCGAGAAAGATGATCTCCTCTCCCATGATAAGTCTTCACTTTCAAATCTTCCAAATGATATAGAACCAGAGTGCAAAGCCAAGGAATCTGACTGCCCAATTCAAATGAATTAATGTTAGGAAGTTGCAAAGGGGATGAGTTAGTGGGAAAAAGATTTACACTGTCATGGGAAATTGATCAATGTCTACGGAAATCATCATCCTAACAAAATCACACAAGCCAAAGATGAAGAACAATAGCAACTTTATGAAAGCATGATCTTGCTTTATTGCAGATAAATCATATTATCACAATCAGTAGCAAAAATAAATTCAGCTTCAAAATTAAAGAACACCAAACTCTTTACTTTCCACTGCTTTTCTCCAATTGTGTGAATACAATTTTTTAATTAAAAAAAAAGTAGTCCAATAGAGCAATCACTTATCATAAAAAGTCTGACCAAGAGAGCTATACTAAAATATGATCATCGTTAGATGGAAAAAAAAAAAAAAAAGATAAGGCCTAAAAATGTTATTATTAAGAGTAACTTCAGTAATAATAAATCATAATTATTAACTCAAATAAAATCACGGCTAGCATTACAAAGAAAGCACCGCCTATCATAAAACTTGATTATAGCAAATAAATAAATGGTAAGTACAGTTAGATCCTTAAGCACAAAACTGTAAAGGAAAGTGAAAATAATTAAGGGTACCTGAAAGCCAATGCTATAAGGTTCTTCGAATTCTCCCGCCATTGTTTTAACCTCAAAATGAAGCTCTAAAAACACTCTGCTTAATCAATCAATCACCTGCTGATACCAAACACATCTTAACCAAAAAAAAAAAAAAAACAAGAAAGAAAGTTCAACGAAGATTTCGTTAATCTTAACCATAACAATGAAGAAAAAAAATTACCATCGAAAGACGCATTTGCAGATACAGAGAAATCTGTATGTATAAGATATATGTGTATCCAAATCAAAGAAAGAAGAAAGGACAGAGGAGGAAGGAAATGAGAGGAAAGGAAAGGAATGGCGTGTTATAAGAGTAAATGCCGAACAACAACCAAACAGAGACAGTACCTTTTGCAGATCTCACACAGATCTCTCTCTCTTTCTCTCTTTTGTTTTCTTGATTCTTTCTTCAAAAATCATTCACTCTTTTTTCTCTCTCTTACTGTTTGTTCATCGTGCACTGCACAGTATTATTATTACTATGTTTGCATTCCCATCCTCAATTATATTTATTTTTATTTATTTTGTAGTAAACTAAATAAAAACATAATATGTGTATTCGTATTATAAATTTGACTATTAGTTAGTGAGAGTTAATTAAGTGGTAATTTTTTTTAAAAAAAATTTTGAAGTATAAAGCTTAATTTTTATCGTCGTTGATTTAACAGGAAGGATTGATATATTATACAGTCTATCAAAATTTAGGTGACATTACTTTTTTATTAAAAAAATTCAACTATTCAACATAAAATATTTAAAATCTAATCATTAAATTTAATATATTTAAAATTTCATGAAATTTTTTTAATATAATTTCATTGAAGTTGACATTTTATCATATATTATTATTTATTTATAAATTAATTCTTTTAAAATATATTTATTTATTAAAAATAAGATTAGTTGATATTATAAATATTATTTAATATATAATTTTTATAATTATTATCGTGTCATGTGTTGATAAAAATAAATAAAAATATTTTTTAATATTTTAATTTAATAAAAATAAAATAAAATATAATAGAATTTTATTTATATTATAAATCTCACATTAATTCATCTGAAATTCTCCATTGAATGGCAGTAATAATAAGTGTCTTGTTTTGATTGGACAGTGTAACTGTGACTCTTTTCTTCACATTCTTCTTCTTCTAACTTCCATCATCGTTTAATTCGGTTCTAGGGATCAACGGCTGCTACTGCAGTATCCATTTGTTCAAGCTAACGGCGGTTTTAAGACAAACGTTGAATTCTGGATTAAATTAGATTTCAAGCAATAGGATTTTGCCATTTGTCGAATCTCTAAATGTTGACTTTTCTTTATATGTGCTAAATTATTTACAAAATGATTTACTTTTCATATTAAGGATGTTGGATTTGGATTTTGTTTTTTTTTTTTTTTTTTTGAATTTGTGGGTCTTAAATCTTTAAATCTTTAATTTTAATTTTATAAGCTTCCAGAAAGTTGTTCTCGCTTAAATTAGATTTTCAGTGCGGATTAATTAGAATCCAATAAACTCTAAATACCAGTGATTTATAAAAAAAAAATTATCATACTATATTAAATAATAACTCTTCTTTAATAATATTTTAATATGAAAGATTCAAATTCTACAATTTTAATTTAAAAAAAAATAATTATTACCTATTATATAATTTATTAATATCTAAGTCATATAATTTTTTTATTAACTTAAAAAACTTTTTAGCTATTAGATAAGAATCACGGACTCTGTGTTGACAAATATTCATCTTGAGCTTTTATAGAAAAAAAAAATCTAAATATGACTAATGATAATGGAGTTTTCGGTAAACAATCAAGATTGTGATTATAATTGTTTTTTTTTTTAAAAAATGATCGATTAAAAAAACTGATGATGATTATAACAATTGAGTAGGTGGAATCACTTTCTAGACCACTTTAAAATTTTGGCTAAAAAGAGAAGTGATCAAGTGAACCCTCACCATAAAAAATAATAATAACAATAAAATGATGATGGATCTCATCTAATCTAGTCTAATCTAATCTAATCTAATCTAATCTAATCTAATCATATATTAATTAATTTATGTAAGTATGGGACCCAAAAACTTTAGGAATGCATGATGAAACTATGGTTTGATTGATTGATGCAATGATTAGAGCCATTAGATTAAGGAGGGGTCCATCATGAATCTTATGGTATGGTCCAATGCACGTGCATGGGCCGTGAATGTCTTGTTGTTCGCCAGGCAAGTGTGTGGTGCCACAGGGCCTATCGTGGCTACTTAAACCCCACTTCAGATCTCTTCCAAACTAGCACTGAACTTCCATCATCACCGTTTATTCTATAAAGCGTGGGAACCACGTGATTGTTGTCTCATTTGCAACTATATGTATATCGGATGGAACAGTATACGCCACGTGGGACACCTTACTGTGTTATTTTTCTGATTAAATTTTTTTTACCTTTTTTCCAATTTTTGTACCCATTTATGTTAAGAACTCTCTAAATTCTTGTTAATTTAATTTAATTTAAATAGAATTATAAGGACATACATTATAATTTGAATCCAAAATATTATTTAAGCGACAATAATTTTCTGCCAATTGATTTCTTTTTTCACAAAAAAATTGATATAAATAAAAAATGGACATATTCATGAATTTGGGGTATGGCATTTAGTTTACAAAATATTTATATTTAGATAATTTACTTTTTTTCAAATTTGACTCACTTTGAATTTAATTAAAATTAATAATTATTTATTTTTCGAGCATAAAAAAATAGTCCATAGATATATTTTTTGATTTGAATACTTCAAATATTTTATTTTCCATATTTTTCTCTGAAAAATGTAATTGATTTATTCCCTTATTTCCTTTTGGGATATGGACTATTGTGAACAAAGCCGATGTTTTTGACCGAAATTTGTTAGAATTAAAGGAAGGTCCTACAATGGAGGTACAAAATTGTTCATCTTAGGACTACAAGGTACCATTTGGCAAATAGAGCATTGAACATTACCACAGCAACGAACTGTACAAGGCTGACTCTCCCACTCAGTCCTCTCCAAACCAGCAAAATTATATATGGATAGACCATACTAATTTTTTAATGCTTCACACTTTCACTTCAAAATTATTTATTAAGAAAAAAAAACCATTTACACAAAACAACAAAACCATATATATATATATATATATATATAATCTAATAAGCATGCAGATGATGTCATCAATAATACTACCATATAATAAGCCATTTTCTAGCTATAATGGTAGTGAAGAAAATGATGTAAAAAAATAAGACCAATGACCCTACCCATGTGATGTTCCCTTCTGGTGAGAGATCCACATCAACTTGGAAGCTGTATCCATGGTTGCAACTATAGATAAAAATACTAACAAGAGAGAGGTGGGCTTCAGGTTGTTGAATTTTTTTGCTTGCTAAGGGAAGAGATGAAGTGGGTGGCCAATGAGTTTTATCCATCATTATCAATGCTACCTTATATTTCATTTCATTCAATGGATAAAAAAGTCTCTTATTGAATGCCTGATGGAATGTTAGTTTACTATTATAATTTTTTTTTTCCCAAATAGAATGAACATTTTCAAGTGGGTTTATATATTAATTAAAATTAAATTTTAACAATATTGAAACTACATTTCTTTACATCGATGTAGTTCATTCATATCCTACCAAAAAAAAATGTAGTTCATTCATAATTAAATTTACAAACAATCGTTAATATTAACTGATAGTGGCTGTTATTGCTTAACCAACATTTTGAGTTTGAGTTATAATAATTTTAAATTAGTTGTTAGAAAATTTTTGTAGTTTTTATGAGTCTACCTAAATTTAACTGAATTAGTTAGAGTTAAAATAAACTCCATAGTATATAAAAAATAAAAAGTAAATTTAAAAGTGTTTCTATACGGATTAAAATTTATTTAACAATAAAATAGGATCCCTTTTGACCAACCAAACTATACATATGAACTTATTTATCTCTTCCATGCATTGTGAAAACAAAAACTTCAAATTAATTTTTAAGTGTGTCACATTTCAACACTAGCTAGGGAAATGAGACAGTTTCAGGTTTGGCAAGCCATGTGAGATTTCTGCTAGTATATTTGACATTTCTTTGTTTCATGTGACTCCATGTGTGTTTTTGGTTTTATATAGATATAGTTTCTCGGATGTGACTAAAAATTCATGGATAGGAGCATGTGATAAGTCCTTTATTATGTACTATACTGTAAGGAGATGCACATTTATGAGCACAAGCATCCAATGAACTTGTTATAAATTTTAGAAAGTTTGTTGCAGAAACAACAACAACAACAATCTTTTGAAAATCTGCATCTTTTACTTGCTTTCTTTGCTTGGGAAATTATGTTCAT
>CATIWM010155008.1:0-18986 GCA_949671775.1 Mallotus repandus | reverse complement strand
TATGGGATAAAGAGAAAAAGAAGGGTAATTTCAAATTATATAATTTGTTTTTAAGTTCATATTTATTTTTTGTTTTACATTTGCTAATTGTTTGCTATTTTTATAGGATCAAGAGGACTTCAAGGAAATTACACTACCTTTATCTTCATGAACTAATTGAAAATTGCCTATGGTAACTTAAATTTTTTGCTTTATTGTTGCTGAAATTAGATGTGTTTATGTGTTTTTTTAGTGAAATTGAATGTTACTTGTGATGTTGATGTTGTATGTGTTGTTGTAGCTGCTGTTGTTAGTGAATGTTATTGATGGAGTTTCTATTTTCAAGCTGCTTGTGTTGTTTTCAATGATGGGGCTGCTCTTTTCAGTTTTTAGGCTTCTCATTTTCAGTGGGGCTGTTATTCTCCATGGTTCAAGATATTTTAGACTTGTTGCTACTTAATGCAAACATTAATGATTGTAATATTTGACTTTTTTTTTTACTTTATGCATTGAAGGATGACTGTAATATTTTCATGCATTGGTACTTATTTAGTATATTATGTTTATAATGTTATTTTTATTCTTTAAAGTTAATACTCTTTGTATATTATTGTTATATCCATTTTTTTAGGTACAAACGAGCTCACACACGAGCTCGCAAACGAGCTCACAAACGATTTCACAAACGAGCTCACAAACGAGCCCACAAACAAGCCCACAAACGAGATCACACACGAGCTAATAAACGAGCACACAAACGAGCTAATAAACGAGCCCACAAACGAGCTAATAAACGAGCCCACAAACGAGCTAATAAACGAGCCCACAAACGAGCTCACACACAAGCCCACAGACGAGTTAATAAACTAGCCCACAAACGAGCTAATAAACGAGCCTTCGAACGAGCATAAATCTAGCTTTGTTCGCGAACAAGCTCGAGCTCCTCTCGAGCCGAGCTCGAGCTCTGAATTTCTAATTATACCGAGCTCGAGTCCGAGTTCGAACACTTATATATTATGCCGAGCCGAGCTCGAGTAGTCCAAAACTCGACTCGGCCCGGCTCGATTACAGCCCTACTTATTATTGATAATCTTGAGACAGAAACATAATGGTGGGAAGGGAAGGATCTATATGATTTGATTCCAAGGAACACCAAAAGGTCACATGTGATTATCACAACAAGAATTTCTCCAGAACTTTATTGAGAAATAGGGAAGATTGAGCTTTGGTTTGTGGTTGGTTGGATCACTTCTTTCTGAGCTTTCAATTTCTCCATATGCACTTTTTGAAGCTGTGAATCAAGTTCCAAATGAAGATGGTTCTGCACACTCCTATATGAGCATAAACGATGAGCAATATTGCAAAAACAATCCCTTCCTAATAATAGAGATGCAAAGAATGCGGCGGAGACATGGCGGCAGCTGGATTAGTTCATTTTGATGAAGATGATGATGACAACGGTGGTGGTAGATATAGGTTTAGTGATTTAGGTTTTCTTTTTTTTTACTTTTTTACTTTGTAATATTTTAACTCTGAGGTTGATGTTCATCTGGACTTTATATATGTCATGTCATCGCGTGTCAGTCATAAATATTTTGTTATGTAGGTAAAATGGGTCAAAAATAAAAATTCATATGTGTAATAGAAAAAATAAAATTGAGATATGTAATAGACCATATGATAAAATTTAGGTGTGAAAAAAGGTATTTGACCTTAAAAAAATTATAATGCGATGATTTGTTATTCTAAATGATAAAAAATTTAAATTTTTAAAATAAATTCTTTGATTTGAGTTTTATATAAAAAAAAAATACCGAAAGAAATTTATCCTTTTATCGATCTATTCGACTACTCTAAAATAGTTGAAACGCTTATAACTATGAGACAATGAAAGCACCAAATGAATTAACGGTGTATATATATATATATATAGTTGCATCACATTAATTATTGATTCCAAGATTATAGTATAAATATTAGTAAACTTGAATCAAAAGAGATAATAAAAACAAAGAATGAAAATGCTTAACGTGCGAAAACAACTCAACAGTCAACATCAGAATAAGCAGCAGAAATAGTCCAATTCCATGTGGATATATTTGATTCATCCAATATCCTACTCTGCTGGCGAATCTGTTGGCTCTCAATTCTCATTAGTAAACAAAAATCGGCTCCAACAAGGAAATTGCTTCTCTTGGAGTTACTTTTTAACTTTGCTCATGAAGCTCTTTCTGGCTCATCGCTTGTCAAGTCCTTAAAAGCTGCTTTTGTTTTAAAATGTTGTTGGCCAATTCACCCACGATTCTTGCTTCATCCTGTTTAGCTTTTCACCCCACTTGATCTGTATCTGTAAATTCCAGGTTCTTCTTTCCTTTTTTAGCTGCCTGTTTAGTTACCAAATTCTTTATACATTTATTGTTTTTCTTTGGGTTAATTATGAATCTTTTCAACTTGCTTTCTTCTTCTTGATGCTTATGATAGCATTTCTTGTAGTGGGTTAGTGTTAAAATCGTAGTTAGTTGGAATTTTTGCATGTGGGTTTTCTGTTTTTATGTTCTTGAAGTGATTGTAAATGTATTTTGATTGTTGAGGTTCAATACTGAATCTGGGATTTTGAATTATTGTAAGGAGGATGAGTTTCAGGGCTGTTCGTTCTTGGACTTTGGGTGATCTTATAGTGGCCTTTGTTGAACTTGCTGTTGCTTATACCTTGTTATGTGGTTCTGCTTTTGCTTTTGTACCATCAAAAATATTGAGTCTATTTGGACTTTATCTGCCATGTCCTTGTAGTGGGTTTTTTGGGTACCAAAACTATAATTTGTGCTTTCACAGACTCCTAATTGATTGGCCAAGAAGAACGATCATTGCTATTCAGGAGTTAGCCAAGAGTAGGTTCCCTTTTGATTTGATTTGGTTTGAACATCAATCCTGTGAGTTGCATGTGGAAGGGTTTGGAATTAGAAAATATGCAAATGAGATTATTGAAATGGAGGGAGAAGCATGTTCTAGTTCAATTTCAGGTCCAACATGGCAGAGTTCTGTTAATAAGGAAAGTGGGTGTGATTCCAAGGGAAAGAAGATAATGAACCAGAAACAAAAGTCTGGCATCCGGCGGCGAAGAAGAGCTTCTCTTGCATATGGAAAATTCTCTCCTGCTTTATCTAAGACTACTACTGGCCACCAACCAGTTGGTGTTGATGTTAATGATAGCAGTGGTTTGAGAAGGGAATTCTGTGAAAGCTTGGATCCTGGAAGCAGTTTAGAAGCTTGTTTCAAAGGTGAGTGAAATATGCAGCCTAAAAAATTGCCTCTTGCCCAGCACCCAAAAGAAGGACAATGGTTTTTATTTATTTTTTCATATGTGATTTGTATGTCATGTTGGATTGGTTGTTGGTGATTCATGCTGTATGTTTTCAGAACAATACTTCTATATAATTGTTTGAAACTTGATGAGAAGATTGAAATCTCTAGGTAAATTTATGAGTCTGAATTGGTTTTCTTTTGAAACTTGAATTGATTATTTTCTATTTATCAAAATTCGCTCTAAAATGCAAACTGACCACTGGTCATGCTGGTTTAGGTGATCGAAATGCCCGAAATAGCACTGATTACAGTGAAAGCATCGGGCATAATTTTGAATTTAATGGATCCTACGGCTATGGGCAGGGTAAAGACATAAAAAAGGATTCATTATCTGTTGAAAAGTTTACTTGTAATGCTACAGACGGGCTGTGCAGCGTTGGAAATGATGCAAATGTGATCCGATTGCTGGAACAAGCACTTGAAGAAGAGAAAGCTGCCCGTGCAGTTCTTTACCAGGAATTGGAGCAAGAGAGGTCTGCTGCCGCAACTGCAGCTGATGAAGCCATGGCCATGATACTGCGATTGCAAGAGGATAAGGCATCTATTGTAATGGAAGCAAGGCAGTATCGCAGGGAGATAGAAGAAAAATGTGTTTATGATGAAGAAGAGATGAATATTTTGAAAGAGATCCTTGTTAGGAGGGAGAAGGAAATTCATTTTCTAGAGAAGGAAGTTGAAGCTTATGAGCAGATGAACTTTTTGGGAAATGAGCAGGTGGAAGGTGATTCAAACTATCAAATAAACAACAAAGAACAGGCGTATCCACTTTCTGGTGATTCAAATTTAAATCCACCATCAGTGCCTCAGCAAATACAGAACAGAAGTTCCATCGGCGATAAGGGAGTGGGAACATCTGGGAAAGAAATAGTTGGTGAAGAGTTAGCTTCTGACATATCCACTTCACTAACATGGGTGCAGAAAACTGTTTCTTTAGCAGGGATGGAAGAAACAGAAAGGGATATTCGCATGATATCACCAGCAATGAAGGCACCCCAAAATTATGGCACCATTGAAGCAGAACTGGAGAAAGATGGTAAACATCGGAGTCAAGTGGGCTGCAACATGCATAGCTCTATGCTTGACACAGAATCAACTGTCTATGATGTTCATGTTGTTGATGATACAGAAAGGGTTCAGAATAGTAAACTTCTGAGTGACTGTCCGACTGGGAACATGGCAGAAATTAAGCCTGTTGTTCATGGAAGCAGTTTTGATATGAACAGCAGGTCAATAGTGTCAGGTAATCCACTATGCAAGACCTTTAATTTTGACAGGCAAAGGCGTTCTCCATCTCCAGTTGATGGTGAAAGGCTAAAAATTGACAATGAAGTTGAATGGCTCAGAGAGAGGCTGCGGATAGTGCAAGAGGAAAAAGAAAAGTTAACTTTCTCTGCAGAGCACAGGGAAAGGATAAATGCACAACTTAAACATGTGGAGGACTTAGTGAACCAATTTCAAGAGATTCAGCAGTTGAGAAAGCCTATGCGACATGCTTCTTTACCACCATCATCTTCTAAGGTTTGTTACAAGATTTCTTTAATGCTATGTGTGGGTTTTCCTCCCTTCTCTCCTTTTCTGATATCCTGACACTACAGTTTGAGAAATCTTATATGACTACTGTCAACCTGACATTCATACTGATATAAGTATTGGTTCAAGGACTCACATCAGGAATGTGGAACCTGACATAAAATTAAGTTATTGGGTGAAGTTGGTAATGCTAAGAAAATGGTATTTAAAATGGCTTTGCAATGGTGTAAAATTTAATACATGGCATATCCCTGTTAAATATCATATGGTTACCACCGCCACTACATTGCATAAAACTTGAATATTTTCAGCTTTTTCTCTACCCCTATAGAAAAGGTAAATGAAGAATTTCATCTCACAAGGATACAGAATTTCATATCAAATGTTTATGATGAATGAAGATTAAACAACCGGCAATGAAGCAAAAGGCTACAAACAAGTTGTTTCCACTCTACAAGCTTTATTTAGATCACTCTGTTGCTGTTGGGTATGATGGATTAATTTGCATCTATATGCGAAGTTGATTTCTGAATTCAGTTCCTTGATACTCTAGAAACTGGTGATATTCCAGCTCCAGAAGGTTTTTTGCTTTTTGGAGGGCTAAAATATTTCTACTTCATAATATCATAGCGCATCGTTAGTTCACATTAACATTAATACAGTCATAACCTATTGCCCTCCAATTCCAGGCAAGTAGGAAGAAAAGACATAATCGGAGTGCATCATATGAAGAGAGCTGACACCACCAATCTACATTTTATCCAGGTTTGCCTCCTGTATCCGGTGAGAGAAGCCAGAGACCTGTACATTCGTATATGTAAAGTCATGTCTGTCAACTGTTGCTTAGTATAATCCGTATAGAAGTATCCTGGCTTATAATTTTTGAAATGAATAAAAACTACTTAGTCTTGCAGCCTGCCTTATATATAGCTAGAGGGGCATGTGGCACTTTTGCTTAAATGTTGCTCCCTGACAGGTTTTTAGTTAGCAATTGATGCAAATATTATTAGACAGTAAACACAATTATGCTGGCAATAAAGTATTAAAGTTATGCTCTTCTTCTCCTTCAAGCTGAGAAATGAATCTTCTTGAAACTTCGGAAATTGATGCCATATCAAAGTTGAGCTTTTTTTGATTCATTAAAAAGAAGTCTTTAAACTTTACAATAAACAATGCGTAACCTATTAGAAGAAGGATAGGTAAAAGGTAAATATCAATGGAGTTGGACAGTCAAGAAGTTGTGAATAGAACAGTGTTTGTTGGTAGACATTTCTGGATAATGTCTGTGATAAAGTATTAAAAATAAAATAAAGGAAGCCAACGACGGAATAGTCAACTGGTAACTTCTTTACAAGGACATCTGAGATGTAAAGTTTGGTTCTTACCATCTTCAATTTAAAAGGGAGATATTGTGAAATTCAACAAAATTTTAGGTCATATTACCTCTTTATTAACCAAAAAAAAAAAATCATCAGTTGTTCCCTAAATTTTGAGCTAATTATCAATTAAATCTTATTTTAAAAGTTATTTTAATTTATTCCTTTAACTTTATGAATTGTATCAATTCTATCAAATTTTATTTGAAAGATCTAATTATATTTTTAAAAATTACTTTAGATCCCTAAAAAATTTGACATTTATTAAATTTTTATCTTTTTCCTTATAAGAAAAAAATATAAAAATTAATTTTAAATTCTAATTTTGCCGCTTTTGATATAAATTTAAAAATTAATTTTTAAATATTTTTATAAATTTTTTAAATTTCTCACTAAAAAACCTTAAATGCTAACTATATTAAAATTTATTTCTTGACTTTGATCAATATTATTTTAAAAAAATTTCTTTAGTCAGAAAAATTTTAAATTTTTTTTTAATAGGGTTCAAACAAAAAAGTATGAAATAAAAAAAATTGAGATACTAAAAATATTAGTTAAGAATATAAAAAATATTTTTCTAAAAAATTTTAAAAAATAGAAATTTATTATTATTTATAATAATAGTTAAAAATGCTTACTTTATATTTATATTTTTATTAATATTAGCTTATATAATAAATTGATTCACAAGTTATAATTTTTTTTATTTTTTATTGATACATAAAAAATTAAAATTTTATGTAAAAATTTAAAATTAATTTTTAAATTTAATTTAGAGTTGTAAGATTAAAACTTGAGAATATTTTTAAATTTTATTTTTTAAAAAAAGAAAGAAATTGAAAAGTTGTCAAATTTATTTTATATGGATCTAAAAGTGATTTTTAGAAATACAATTAAATTCTTCAAATAAAATTAGATAGAATTGAAATAATTCGTAAAATTAACGGAACAAATTAAAATAACTTTCAAAATAGAATTTAATTGATAATTAGTCCAAAGTTTATCATTTTCCCTAGAATCAAATATTTACTAATTCACTGAACAATTTTTTTTTCCATTTATTGTGTACTTATGAGCTAGAATTAGTACAATTGGTAAATAAAAATATATAATGTTTTTTTTTCAAATACATCAAAACTATGTAAAAGATTTACATCTTTAACATATTTTCTCATGCAGAAATTAATTCAATTTTTTTTAAATTATTTAATAGATATAACGCATACCTACTTTTTTTTCTCAATTTTTCACATTTCAGAGGTTGATTTTTTCACTTTACTAAGTGTTTATTATATTTGGTAAGTTAACTTTTTTAATTTATAAAAAAGTTATTGAAGCATTTAAAAAAATTATAAATATTTTTTAATTAAGGTGAAAATGTTTTGCTAAAAAAAACTATGTATAGCAATAATTAATTTTAAATATTTTAAATTCGTTAGCCCACTATCAACTATGAAATTGAAAAAAAAAAATTTGATTAAATATATCAAAAGAATTAAATATTTTTATCAACAAAAAGTATTTACAAATTTTATCTATATATATCAAATCGAACTGAGAATTGAAAAAATTTTAAAAATAGTTTTGAAATTTCAAACTTAAAATCTTATGAATCAAAATAGATGTGCAAACTATATATATATATATATATATATATGATTATTTCAATTGAATGGAATTTTTTCATATATATGTCAAAATATAAAAATTTTATCAAAAATATCGTTGACTAATAAATCTTTCAATATTGATTTTTAAAAATTTTTCCTTTCAAAAATAGTCTCCTTTCTTTTCCAACGTCGTCTTTGAGCTTCACCAAATGGCGTGTCCAACAGTTTTGAGAGATCATGGGCAAGTTCAATCTTCTCTCTCGCTCTTTCTCTCGCTTTCTCTCTCAATAAACATACAATTAGGGAAAACTCTATCGATTCACCCGCAATCAAAATGGAAAAATGTGAATTAGCTTTTGTTTTTAAGTTCAATTTTAATTTTGGTTGAAATTGTTATTTTTATTTTTTTGGTCTTGACTCTACATGAGGACGGGATCGATGGCTCCTGGAAAGTGGATTGTGTTTGTGGTGTTAATTTTGATGATGGAGAAGAGATGGTTAATTGCAATGAGGGTGGTGTTTGGGTGCACACTCACTGTTCCCATTATGTGACGGTGGTTATTGTGGCACAAAAGTGGAGGGCGGTGGTTCAGTCCTTTTATTTGTTTGTGAGTTGTTATGACTTAACAATGGCTGTCATTTTTCTATGTCTAAGTAATGGTTTTCATTTTCGTGCAGATGGGACCTGGGTTCCCTGTATCAATACAATCATTATCTAAAATTGTAGATCACTATAACAAAGTACACCTTACTTCACTGGCAAAATTATTGGTTTGACTCTCTTATTCTCTTTCCCTCTCTCTTTCAGTTTTGGTAGTAGCAATAGGCAGTCGGGTGTCAGGGGGTAGCATTTTGTAATCATAGGGGTATTTTAGACATTTCATATTTATTTTATTTTATGTAATTATAGGGGAGTGATGGTTGGAACATTATGATGTCTCCTCCTACCACAGGCCATTGTGCTCCTTATGCTCTTTAGGGGGGAGTGACTAATCATCGAAGGCCTAGGGTCGGAGATCTAGGCACTATAGATGCTGGGTGTGTGTACTTCTCTTGGGTAGGTTCCCCCCCTGCCTACACCTTGGGGAGCACAGTGTCCGAATCGATGTATTGCTTTCTATGATGAATAACAAAAGTAGTCCTATTATCTTCTTATCGTGTGCCTTATCGATTGTGCTTATACTTGTTGCCTTGTTCTTGCTCATTAGGCTATTATGCTGGCTTTGCAAATTTTGACTCAGATACTAATATATTTTTTCTGGTGCTTACAGAATTACTAATCTATCCCTGGGGCTGGCTTGTTAGAAGGTATTCTAGACAAGCGTTGCACAATCCCTTTTTGTGAAGCTTTTGCGGGTCTGTGACATCGGGCAGTAGCTATGATCAATATAGGAATATTTCAGTTTTGCAATTTATTTGTTTTTGATACTTTGTCATCTAAAGATTATTAGTTGGCTTGCGTCATTTCAAGTTGGATCAGATCTTAGAGCACATCTTGTTTTTTTTTTATTTTTATTTTTGTCCCTTGGAAACTAATCAATCTTCTTCATAAGGTCAGCACCAAGGTGTCACTGATGTTGTACCACTATTTTACATGAATAGTCATGGAAAATGTTGAACAGTTAATTGCTTGTTTTGTTGATCCATGGTGTTGAATGGACGTACGTATGCAGGAGTTGGCGACCGGTGCTGTAACTTAGTTTGGTCCATTGCCAGAAAAACTTAAGCTATTTAGCCAATAACTTAGTTTGGAGTAGAGAAGGCATGCAAAAAGGAAGAAGTGTGTAGGTATCATCAGGAGGTTTAAGAAAAATGAAAATTGAAGGAAAGGGCGTGTGAGATAATTTTTCATTAAGCTCATGTGGAGTGGGAATTCGAAGATCATAAGCCCCTACAATATTAAAACACTAGCCGAGGCATAAAAATATTAGAGTTGATACTTTTCTCAATACTCCAAAGCTAATGTATTGAAATAACAATTTCAACAAAAATTTACAGTTGTTGATTTTTATTGATGTTTGTTGTTTTTTCATTATTAATGATAAAATTAAGGTCATAAATGAACTTTTTACTTTTATTAGTATTAATAATAAGAATAATAATTTTTTAATATACTTCATAATTTTTTGTTGTTATTTTTAACAAAAATCACTAAATAGAAACAATAAAAACAACTGAAACAACAAAACAACAAAAATCAACAAAAAGTTACCGTTGTTTATTTTTGTTATTTTTCAGTTATTTTTTCATTATTAATAATAAAATTAATGTCATAAATAAATTTTTTACTTTAGTTAGTATTAATAATAAAAATAATAATTTTTGATATATTTGATAATTTTTTTGTTGTTATTTTTTTTATTTTTAACAAAAATAACAAATGGAAACAATAAAAAACAACTGAAGACAACAACTGAAATAACAACTAAATAAAAATCAACGAAATTTTGCAGTTGTTGATTTTTATTATTTTTTCAATTATTTTTTCATTATTAATAATAAAATTAATACCATAAATAAAATTTTTACTTTTATTAGTATTAATGATAAGAACAATAATTTTTTTTGATATATTTCATAATTTTTTGTTATTTTTTTGTTTTTAACAAATATCAACAAAAATAAACAAACAGTAACAATAAAAACAACTGAAAATACAACTGACACAAAATCAACAAAAGACCAATAAAAAATTGCAGTTGTTATTTGTTAGTTTTTCAGTTTTTTATTATTAATAATAAAATTAAGGTCATAAATAGAATTTTTATTTTTTACTATATTAATAATAAAAATAATCATTTATTTGATATATTTCATAATTTTTATCGTTATTAAAAAAAATATTTATTGGAGACTATGGGTAATTTTTAGTTTAATTTTTATATTCTAAACAATGATAAGTTTCAAAATTAATAAATTATTATTTAAAATATAAAATAAAAATTATTTAAAATATACAAATTAAATGACCAAGAAAGTAAGAGATTCCGGACAAATAGATGGAAGTTTGCCTTTAGTTTTCTTTTGAAGGTCGCAATTAGCTTTTATTTGGTATAATATGAGTTCCCAATAATGCAGTTGACTAATCGAGTGAATTGTGATGCACATATATATGGAACAAGATTCTACCCATATCTCACACATGCAATAAATTACTGCACTTGCCTTTCTTTTTCCCACCTCAATATGCGAATTCTAATTGTTGAAGTTGCAAAAGACCTTTGGCTATGGAGGCTGGACATATACTTTTTAGAACCTCACATCCCATAACATGAATGGAGTTTAGTTCTTGAAAAGTAAAAGATGTTTGTAGATCCTTACTTCGTATTAATTTCAGTTTGCAAGACAACATATACTCAGTTCTCTCAACTTAAACGCCACTACATCATTTACCTCTACCTCTGGGAATTGAAATATCTCTTCTAATAAATGACAACTGCTAAGGTCCAACTTCTCTAATCTATGGAATGTTGACAACACTTTCGGTGGATAAAACAGTTAATAGTTTTGGGCAAGCATAAATTGTCAACGATTTTTGTTTAATATATATATAATAATTTTAATATTAATTATATACATCCCAATCATTATTCAATTTAAAATTTAAAATATATGTTTGTAGCAACTGCTTTTATTCACATGTATTTGATTTTTTCGACAAATAAAAAGGTATTGTGATGGAAATAAATAAAAAAATGATACATAAATAAACCAAAAGATTAAAACTAAAAAGAAAAAAGAAAGAAAACTAAAAATGAAAAGTAAAAAGATAAAATTGAAAAAAATATATGGATTAAGTCGCTAACGAAATTAAAATGGTCAAAGGGTATATGGAGTAAAATTTTCTCATGCAGAAATTAACTCAATTTTTTTAAAATTATTTAATAGATATAATACATACCTACTTTTTTTTCTCAATTCATCACATTTCAGAGGTTGGTTTTTTCACTTTACTTAGTGTTTATTATATTTGGTAAGTTAACTTTTTAAATTTATAAAAAAGTTATTGAAGCATTTAAAAAAATTATAAATAATTTTTTAATTAAGGTGAAAATGTTTTGCTAAAAAATATTATGTATAGCTATAATTAATTTAAAATATTTTTAAATTCGTTAGCCCACTATCAACTTTGAAATTGAAAAAAAAAATTTGATTAAATATATTAAAAAAATTAAATATTCTAATCAATAAAAAGTATTTACAAATTTTATCTGTATATATCAACTCGAACTGAGAATTGAAAAAAATTTAAAAGTAGTTTTGAAAGTTCAAACTTAAAATCTTATGAATCAAAATAGATGCGAAAACTATATGCATACATGATTATTTCAATTGATTCAATTTTAATTAAATTTTTCTATTTTAAAAAATTACAAAATAAATTAAATCGAATTAAAATTGTCAGTTGAATTGACATAACGATGCAAATGTTAATGATGATACAATTGTTAGAAGGTACTCCTACAAAATTGTTGTACGAGTGTCATTAAATTCTCAATTTTACACTCATCATTGTTATCTGTCCACGTGTGTGAAAATTGCTCCGGTAATTTTGCTCTAGCCTACGCCTTCGGACTTTTCTCTTCACCAATCTCTATATCCCAACTAAATATATAAAAAGTCAAAATTAGTGTCATCATCAAAGGGTTTCTAGATCCCATCCTCTCACTCTTTCTTTTTTAGTAGAATTTTCAACTTTCCAACCAATCCATAATAAATATAAAAGAAAATTAATGGTCCTTATTGTTGCCAATATTATATGATCTTGATCTTAGCACAGCGGATTATAGTGATGATAAAATATTTTATTATAAAATTAAAATATTTAATTAAAAATAAGATTTAATTCACTAAAATTTTTATTTAAGACTCGATTCTCTAAATTTTTCATTTCAAATCAAAAGATTTTGCCATTTAGATTTAGTTATTTAAGGCAATTTGTTAACAAAAAGAATTATAAAATTAAAATATTTAATTAAGAGTAAAACTCAATTTTTGGTAAAAAAAAAACTGAATTCTCTTACTCTTTCTAACTTTTCCATTTCAAATTAAAAGATTTAGGCATTTAGATTTAGTTATTTATGGCAATTATTAGTAAAAAAAAATACAATACTCTGAGCTGCTTTGATCTAATTATCAAAATTCTTACAATATGTTACTTTTTTTTCTACCCTCTCCATTTGTATTTGGAAAAAAAAAATGTTGCAATATGCATTTGGCTGATTTTGAACAACATCAAAATTTTATAATTTTAATGCACTAAACAAAAAAAATCTAGAATACTTTCTTTTAAATGAAATAAATATTTTCTGTAAAATACATTTTATTTTAATATATAGTTTTATATGTTTTGAATTAAAATATGAAAGAATATAAAAGTGATAAATTGAATAAATATTTTATAGAATATAAAAGTGATAAATTGAATAAATATTTTATATATTTATTTGGATATGAATTTTTTTTATGTTAAGAGAGAACTTTTTAATACTGATTATAATAATAATTTATTATATTTTTCAACTCAATATTAATAATTTTTCACATACTAAATAATTATTTATTTACTAATTTTGTTGAATTTGATAAATTTGAGTTATTTATATTTAATTTTATACATTTAATAAAAATAATTTTTTAAATAAAAATTCAAAAATTTGAATTTTATATACATAATTTATAAAAATTATGACATTTGTTTTTGTCAAATATGTAAAGAAATTAAAAATTACTTTCCTTGGCTTAATTACTGTTTAAAGAAAAAAACAAAATATGAGGCTGAAAAATGATCCTACGGAGTACAGTTTATTAGTCAATTACGGAAGATTACCACGTAGCACAACTTAAGTGCAGAGTTACGTAATTACAGAAGATACCGACCTCATCTTTTTATTATTCTTGTTGAAGAAGAAGAAAGAGAAAAGCCATACCATTTTTTTTTTTTTTTGGTTAGTTGCGCATCCGTAGCGTAGACATCAAGAGAGAGCACCTTACTACATAACCTCCGTTCTCCGTTAAAAAACGGTTAATAATAACAGTTAGCCTTGCCATTAGCCTCCTTTTGCAAATTAAAAATGGCGTAAGCTCTCTCCAATGTCAAATCTCGACCGAATGTGTTAAGGCATGTCAAAATTTTAATAGGTATATTTTGACGCGCCTAGCCTTGACCACGGTGCGCCATGACATGTCAGGTCTAGGCAAAGAGACATGACAAGACCTATCCACCCTAGATCGGTAACATAACATGGCACGAGTATAATAACACACCTTGAAAATATATTCATAAATTATCACTTACTATAATACATATATTTATATCTATATAAATAGCTGTATACTTTAATGATTAATAATTAATAGTGATCAGTAATTAATAATTATTGATAACTGATTCGTAAATCTTTTCTTCCAATATATACATATGAGTAGTTAGTAAATCTTTTTTGATGTAATAGTGGATTAATAGTTGTATCCTTATTTTTTTTGTTTGTTATAAATTAATATAAAAAATTAAAAGAAAAAAAAAAATATTTGAATTGAATTGGATCCCACTCGCCCATTGAAAAAATTAGAAATATAATTAAATTGAGTCAAATAGATATATAGTAAATTTCAAGTGCAACTCGACTTTCAAATTCGAAATTCGATCGAGCTCTTTTTTTTTTTAAATTCGAGCTCCATCCGATTAAATAATTCATATGTTCGATCTTGATCCGATAAATTAAATAAATATATATATATATATATATATATATATATGAAACACGATTCAATTTAATAAGATATATTTATAATTATATTAAAATAAAATAATAAATAATCCAATAATTTTAAATTTTTTTTGAAGTGAATTCTAAATAGCTCGAGTGTCCGTTTAACTCAATTACACACGAGCAAAAAGGGTAAGCCCATAAACAGGCCGGCGTGGTTGCCGTTACGGCTGAAGAGAAAAGAAAAAACGGAATCTGCAAAGCGGCGGTTTTAAGGCACAGCTCTCTTTACACTTTGCTAAAAATATTAAATAATAAAAATAAAAAGAGCGCAAATGACAACGACATGCCTTTTGTTCTCGTCACCCGAAAGAAAGCAACCCAACCTATAGGCATTGGCAACAACACCACCACCAACAACAGCAGCAGCAGCAGCTGCGTCCTTCCTCTTCTTCTTCTTCAGCTCTCGTCGTATTCTCCTTCTGTTACTGCCATCATTATTCTATTCTTTTATTCTCATTCTCATTCTCCATTTGATTTAACCAATTCAACCAAACAATTTTTTTAATTATCCAACAAAAACACACACAATCCATTCATATACGTATCAAAGGAAAAAACGCGCATCATAAAGCATTACCTCCTCCTCCTCCTCCTCGGTTTCCTCCGCCACTACCACCACCTGCGGCGTTGTATTGTATATGTATATACATACCGTTCCTTTTTATTTGTTGATCTGATTTCTTATGCCAATTCATGTTTTTATATGATTTTCGTCGTTTTGTTTTAGGAACATATCTGTTTTTAATTACAGAATCTAGATGCATCGATTCAGATTTTGTTTTTGACCTGTTTGTTAAGTATTTATTATGCTGCTGCTGTTTTATAAATCTCTGATTTTCGTTCTTTGATCCAGATTTCATCTAACAAAAATCGCTGGTGAATTAATTCACGTTCTACAAGAATGCCAGGTAAAAGAAAAAATTAATGCTAGGCAAAAATGCGATTTTGCGTATGGAGTTAACGTTCTGTTTTGATGATGATGGTAGGTGAGGTGATTTCGATTCAGGAAAGCGGCGAGAGAGCGAAAGGTATGGATCTAGAAATTTTTGAAGATGAGAGAAGGAGAAGGAAATCTAGATCTCTGAAGAAAAAGGCAATGAGTGCATCCACTAAGCTTACGCATAGTCTCAGGAAACGAGGAAGGCGAGTCGCCGATTGCAGATTCGCTGCGATTTCGGTTAATGATGTTAGGGATGCTAAGGAGGAAGCTGCTGTTAATGCGTTTCGCCAGGCATTGATTCTAAAAGACATGATTCCGCCTCGCCATGATGATTACCATACTCTCTTGAGGTAATGCAACTGACGTTTTTGAATGATTTAATGGAGTCTGTTATTGTTCAGGGAGAGTTTTTATTGTCTCTGGCAATTTCAGAGGAACTGGATCTCCATTGTTGCAGGTTTTTACGAGCTCGAAAGTTTGACATGGATAAAACTCTCTTGATGTGGTCAGAAATGCTCACTTGGAGGAAAGAGAATGGAGTTGATTCGATCATACAGGTAACGAAACAATTGTAGTTTCATTGAATTGATTATATAGCGTGATCATTGTGTGATGGTGTCTTATGCTACACTTTTTTTTTTTTCTTTTTGGTTTCAGATGGTTGCTTATATTTTACAAGTTTGTAACTGATGATCTAACATATTTCTTGCTTAGGATTTTGTGTATGAGGAGTACGAAGAAGTTCAGCGATATTATCCCCACGGTTACCATGGTGTAGACAAAGAGGGCCGACCTGTTTATATTGAAAGACTAGGGAAAGTTGAACCTAGCAAATTAATGAGTGTAACCACAGTGGATCGGTTTTTAAAATATCATATTCAGGGATTTGAGAAGACTTTTACTGAGAAATTTCCTGCGTGTTCTATTGCAGCCAAGAGGCACATAGATTCTACCATTACCATATTGGATGTACATGGCTTGGTAAGTCCAGAGCCTGCAATAGTAATTGTTGCCATTCCTTATATGAAATGCATTTTAACCATGACTTTGTAGTTTGTTCCTTAACATATATCTGGTTTTGCAGAATTGGGTGAGTTTCGGAAAGGTCGCTCATGATCTAGTTATGCGTATGCAGAAAATTGACGGTGACAACTATCCAGAGGTGGTTTAATTATTACACTTAAATCAGACAGAAAGTTACCATGTTATTTGTTTGCTGCTCACTATGGACATTGGCTCTTACAGACATTACATCAGATGTTCATTGTTAATGCTGGGAGTGGATTCAAATTGCTATGGAACACAGCTAAAGGATTTCTTGACCCAAGGACTACTGCAAAGATTAATGTATTAGATTTTGTGTTTTTTTTCCTTGATTAGCAGAAAATTTATGATTTAATACATTCTTGTGTGGCTCCACAGGTTTTAGGCAATAAATTTCAAAATAAGTTGTTGGAAGTTATAGACTCAAGGTTAGAATTTTATTTTTTTCATTGGTGTGATATCAAACATTTAAATACATCTATATTATGTTTTCTAACCCCCATGCTACTAACTCGTTTGGGCATTTTCTTGCAAAACAGCCAATTGCCAGAATTTCTTGGTGGATCCTGTTCATGCCCGAATGGAGGTGGTTGTCTTAGATCCGACAAAGGGCCCTGGAATGATCCAGAAATAATGAAAGTATGATCCTTGTCAGTGTCGAGCGAAAAATTGAACTTATTCACTTGGTAGCATTCATCAGTAAATATTGATGTTGAATATTTAATTTTCAAATTTTGCGCAAATGCATTTTATGTTTGGTATTTCTGGAAACTCAAGAAGTATTGGTATCACTTGCAGCTTGTGCATGCTGGAGAAGCACTGTACTTGAGGAAAATGAAGAGTTCTTCCGATGATGATGAGTTAGATATCAAGTTATTTGCCTCAAAGGTGAGATGCAGAACAATTATTCACTTTAATCTGTACCTATGATCTTCTGTATAAATGAATATGTGGTTTTTATTTATGCAGGTTTCAAGAAGTGAAATATTTTCTGCTGATTCAGGATTGAATAGAAATCCAAATACCTCAGATTTCATACAACAAGAGAAAGTAAGTTTTCAAGAGTTTGGTTTTGGGTTCTTGATTTGCATTGTTGTACTAGTTGAATCCTACTGTCTTGATTTTATCAAATATCATCTGTTTTTGGAATGATCTTATCTTAAATTTGCCAGAAAAATTGTGTTCAGAATTTGGTTTTTTTTTTTTTTGAGGGAAGTGTTCAGAATTTAGTTGAGTTTACATGTTTGTAATAAATTTGTAAGTGAGAGAATTCAGTTGATTTTTCTTGGTGGAATTTACATAGTTGCCCATATTATGATACTATTTGGTTTCCTTTCTCTACGCAATCCAGTCTGTTTCCTCTATCATGCAATTGTGAAAGGAGTTCTTTGGGTTTTGAATATGGACCCCAGTTATTATTGCGATTTTTGGAGTTATATTTTGAAAATTTTGTCTTTCTTTTCCTCCTTATTAATTGTACAAGGTAAAAGGATTCTGGCACTACATTTGAATGGATATAAGTCAAACAAATTAAGCTTCTCATTTTGATGCAGATAATGTTTTTTGCTAGCAGAAGGCAATAAGTAGACAATTCCAAAGAAAATTTTTGACACTGAAGAAATTTAACTTGGAAGCTGGAACCATTTGAAACTTAGACTATTCTAAACTGATAATGATAACATTTTATGTCTGGACTGGTATTGGTTAAATTCTCGTTTATTTTAGGTTAGCATGGAAATTTTTGTCTTTCAGTCCAAAGTCTGAAGTATAGTTTTCTTCATAGTTAAATGATGTGACATGCTACACCTGTAGATGCTTGATAACAAGTTAAGAATATCTATTTTGGCTTACTGCTGAACTAACTCTTGCAATGCTCTTTATATTATGGTAGGGAAAGATGGCTGATCTGGCTTCTATCCGCAGCCTGGTTGAGCAAATTCCTGCAACGGTTGAAGATTATAGTTCAACAAGTAAGATGATGCATGCTTGATAAGTGTCTTTTTCTTCTACTTTTATTTTATGTGATGGCAATTCAAAGAACTACTAAGTGTAGGGTTGTAATTGAATCGAGTCGAGTCGACATACTGCCAAGCTCGAACTCAATCAAGCTTTTTTTTTTTAAGCTTGAGCTCAACTTGATTAAATAATTCATATACTCGAGTTTGACTCAACTCAACTCAATTAATTAAATTAAATTTTTAAATTTTTAAAAATATATATTTTAAAATATTCAAACTCGACTCAAGCTCGAACTCAACTCGGTTCGATAATCTATATTTATAATTACATACACAAGATCGATTAGGCTCGATTAAAGCTCGCGAGCCTATCAAATAACATATTTAGGAGCTTGAGCTTGACTCGATAGCCT
>CATIWM010154921.1:0-30587 GCA_949671775.1 Mallotus repandus | reverse complement strand
AATTTTATTCCATTTATGAATTTTATTAGCAAAATATTATTAAAAAATAGAATATTATCATTTATTTGGAAAATATATGTTTTTAATATTTTTATGAAATATTTTGGTGATTTGAGAAATTATTATATTATTTTATTGATTGTGAATTGTGTTGGTTCTCGGTTGGGCAATGATTGTAGTTTTGGAGCGCAACCCGATAAGTTGAATTGTGAATATTTTAGAAATGTCTTTGCATGCAAGAACGGCTCTACTTTTAGTAGAGAGATGTCCGTTTTACAAAGAAGACTCTGCCGAATTTTTGATAGATTTCTCGTAAAACGTGACATCGGGTCGGTCTTAAGTTTTGAGTTTTAGTTGAGTCGGGTCTTAGATTGAGTCGTTCTTTAGAAATCCCTAAGGTATAAAATTAGAAATTTATTTCTAATTATTTATTTATTATTATTTTCTTTTAGCTGCACCGTGAGCTAGGCCTTCCGGACCGAGCCAGCCGAACCAAAGTAGAGGAGCGCACACCTATGAGTTATTATTATATGTATGCATGGTATGTAGAAATATATTATTGTCATCTATGTTTTAAATAAATGTGAATTTTCATATGCTATACTGCATTCATTTTAATTATTGTTATTATCGCCTTATTATATATATGTTTTACATATATAAATGTCATCATTATTTATGTATTTTAGATGTCGTGCATATTTTATATAATTTCAATATTTTATTTAATATGAATTATTTATTTATTTCAAATAAAACATTTTTGGAAGATAGCCGTAGAACGTGTCACCTAGTGGGTTACACTAGAACTGTTACGCAACAGTACGTTAGATGCTAGGATTTGATTTATTGATGGATATATATTGAGAATTGTGGTCGAGTGTGTGACTGTTGTAGCTCGGTTGACTTAGTGTCTCGGAGTCAGTCATGCCAGCAATGAAACTGCGAGAGCTCGGTTGACTTAGTGTCTCGGGGCTAGTCTACTGTCAATTTGGAAAATAGAAATATATTGGTATTTAAGTGAGCCTGATGGCAAATAAGGATTATGTGATTTGAGGATGCGGACTTTTTAGGATTCTACACCGATCTTTCAGCAAATTAAATTACGAAAAATATTTTCAAGCATCTATGTGGATTGTATGTATTACAAATATACGAATATTATTATTGATGTTTGTGTGTACATGCATTAGATTACATGCATATATATAATAATGATTCACTCAGTAAGGTCTGACCCCCCTCAATTATTTTTCAAGATTCTTCTCATCAGACCCCTACTAATAGTACTCTTCGTCGGACTCTTTTTTTCCTGGCTGACTTATATAAATTTTGAACTGTCACTTTTCTTATATTTTATTAGACGCTGCAGTAGTAGTATATCTTGTGTAGTATATAATGTTGTTGTAAACTGAGATCATGTATTAAAATATTTGTGTAAATATTTTATTATAATATGATTAAGAGTTTTCTTTATATTATTAAAAGTTTTAATTCTGAGGTATTTTTATATGTGATGAATGTTTTATATTTGTTTAAGGCTTGCTACGGGTTCCGGATTTGTGTGAATTTCTGTTCCCTAACGTCAGTCATGACTCCCGGGTTTGGATCGTGACACTAATTTATTATAAGTAAATTATAAAATAATACGAAAAATTTAAAAAAAAAGTGTTCAACCATTTAGCATTAGAAATTGATTTATACATATATAGTTCTTTTTTCATAACGTATACATAAGTTTTTTGAAAAAATTATAAATATATAAGTTAATCAAATAAAAATAATTTTTTAATCTAAAAATATTCTTAAATAAAAAAACTTAACATAATTTAGTTTTGTTGGGAAAAAACCCTCCCAATTAAACCAATAAATAAACAAGTCAAGATAAAAAACCAAAATAATAAAAAATAAGAGCGCACAAGATTTTACGTGGTTCGGCTTCTAACCGCCTACATCCATGGAGAGATACCTTTCTTCATTGTATGAGAAATAACACCAATACAATAAATTTTCCCAAACCCACAATTTTGTATCACCCTCTCATATAAACTAGAAGAATTTGTACTTCTCTTTACCCTTGTAGAAACCCTAAAAGAATAATACAAGAAACTCACAAATATCCCAAGGTCCCACCACTCAAACTTGCAACCCCAAGTTTTTGAAAAACCCCAAATTTATGGACCTCTAAGACTTTGTTAACAAGTAACCTTGTTCGGGAAGTCTTAGAATGATTCCTAAACCAGGTCTAATACAAATAGCGTAAAAGTGGAGTCAAAACGTGGAGAAAAAATAGCTTCCCAAATTGAGGCCAACAATATTGTTCGTCACACGACCGTGTAATTCCCATGCTTCAAGTTGTGTTGCTTTCTAGAGTAAATGGCAGATCTTGACACAACTATGACATGGCCATGTCTCAAGCCATGTCACCTTCTGGACAGAATGGCAGATTCCAACATAGGCACTAGCACGCCCATGCTTAGGCCGTGCTCCTTACTGGATGTAATAAACACCTTAACACGACCTAAGCACGACCGTGACATGATCCAAAACCTCAAAACCATCAAATCTCCAAAAAATTCACAAAATAAAAAACATAATTTAAGTTAAAAACCTAAAAAATCTCCACTTTGACTTAAATTGTGTAAATACATTGGCCTTAATAACCCAACTACACATCCTGAATCAATTCTCCTTAATTTAACCACGTCCAACACACCATGTGCAGCTAAAACCCAGTCAAGATGCTCCTTGACTCCAAGAAGAGATCTCAATCTATCCACCTCACCACCAACATGTTCCTTCTAGATAAGACTATCTTCTTCTTCCCATACAAGAGAAGCCATGTTCTGATCCTTTTTCTTATCCTTTGGACTATCCCTTTTAAAATGACCAAACCCTTTACATTTGGAGCACTGAATAACATTCAAATTTTTAACTTTGCACTTTTAAAATCCATTCTTTCCAGAAGATCACCCTTTCTGACTCACCCCTTGAACAACCAATATCTCACCATCCTTCTCCTCAAATTTATCTTTCCTTCAAGTTTAGAGGGACACTAGATGCGCTTGTGCAAGATCTAGTGTCAAAGTATCTTTTCCTATAATTAGCGAATCAACAAAGTTTTTATAAGAGTCAGAGAGTGTGGAAAGAAGCATTAATGCCTTATCTTCTTCCGCAATCTTAACATCAACCTTTTTTAGTTGATTTAAGATTCCATTGAATTCATTCACGTGCTCCACCAAGTTTCCACCCTCCACCATCTTTAGCTTGTACAATTTTTGCTTTAGATGTAGCTTGTTGGCCAAACTCTTAGCCAAATAAATATTTTCTAGTTTGTCCTAAATATCTATTGCAGAATTTTCTTCAGTAACATTATTTATAATGTTATCTCCAATGCAAAGGCATATAATACTAGCAAACCTTTCTTCGAGCTCTTCCCAATCTTCATCGCTCAATTTTTCTGGTTTTGACTCCTTTTCCTTCAACACTTTTTCTAGACCTTGTTAAACTAGGAGATCTTTTACCCTCCTTTACCAAAGAGTAAAATTGATTCTTCCATCAAACTTTTTTCTATTGTAAAAAATGATGATGAATGACATGTTTATTGAGTTCCAACCAAAGCTCTGATACCACTTATTGGGAAAAGTCCCTCCCAATTAAATCAATCAATGAACAAGTCAAAATAAGAAAACCAAAATTAGAAAAAATAAGTGCGCACAAGATTTTATATGGTTCAGCTTTTAACTGCCAACATCCACGGAGAGATACTAACTCTTCACTACATGTGAAATAACACAAATACAACAAATTGCCCTAAACTCATAATTTTGTATCACCCTCTCATATAAACTAGAAGAATTCACACTCCTCTTCACCCCTCTAGAAACCTTAGAATAACAATATAAGAAACTCACAAGTATCCCAAAGTCCCATAACTCAAACTTGCAACCCCAAGTTTTCTTGTGTATATATGACTTCTTGAAAAACCCCTATTTATAGACCTCTAAGACTTTGTCAACAAGTAAACTTGTTCGAGATGTCTTAGAATGATTCCTAATCCAAGTCTAATACAAATAGGGCAAAAGTAGAGTCAAAACTAGGAGAAAAAATAGTTTCCTTAATTGAGGCCAAAATACTGTTCGTCACATGGTCGTGTCATTCCCATGCTTCAAGTCGCGTTGCTTTATGGACTAAATGGCAGATTCTGACACAGCCATGACACGACTGTGTTTCAAGCCATGTCACCTGTTGGACAGAATGGTAGATTCCAACACAGGCACCAACATGCCCATGCTTAGGTCGTGCTCCATATTGGACGTAATAAACACCTCAACACCGCCTAAGGATAACAGTGACATGATCCAAAACCTCAAAACCATCAAATCTCCATAAAATTCACAAGATCAACAACACAATTTAAGTTAAAAACCTAATAATTTTTTATAAGGATTCTAATTTAGTTGAATAATTAAAAATTTTAAAATTTTAAAAATTATGATAAGAAATAAAATATTAAAATTGAGGATACTTAAAAATAATAACGATGAATTGTAGTATAAAATAAAATTTTTACAACTTTTTTCTTTTTATGTTGGTCTCGAATCTTGCATCAAGTATTGAGTCATACCCTATTTGTTGTGGGTCACTCCTAATGGAGTCCACAAGTATTTTAAAGAAATCTTGATTGAATCTCCAAGGGTCTGTTTAGTTTTGGAAAAGAAAGCATGTTTTCCAGAAAACTGGAAAATAGAAGTTGTTGTTGTTTAGTCATGATATTTTTTAAGTTAGAATACTATAAAACTATTTTTCAAATTTTCCAAATTATAAAAGGATTTAGAAAACTAACAAAAGATGTTTCTAAATTTTCCAATTAATATTTTAACATTTGCCATACCCTCCTTAACTACCATCACCACCACAACCTCCACTACCACATCCACCACCTCCACCTCCACCACCACCACCTCTACCATCTCAACCACTACCTCATCATCACCACCACCTGCACCACCACCACTACCACCTCCACCTTTACCACTATCAGCACCACTACCACCTCCACCACAACCAACCTCCGCCACCACCTCCACCTCCACCACTGCCATCTCCTCCACCACCTCCACCTCCACCAGCACCATCATTACATTCTCATGACTTTAAATTGAAATTAATTAAATATGCATGATTTAAATTTTTTATAAAATAAATAAATTTTAGGTTAAACATTATTATATGAATCACAATAATTATTATTATATTTGAAAAATTAATATAATAAATTTCATCAAAAAATTATATAACATATGAAAAAATTGCGAGATGAAAAAACAAGCAAATTATTTTCTATTTTTTTGTTTGCTATTTTGGAAAATGAAAAACTTGAAAGCAAGGAAAAGGAAAATAGAAAATATTTTTCAAAACTAAACAGCCCCCATGATTTGCTTCATCTTGGAGATTTGCTTATTAGAGGCAAAGTATTTTTGTTTGATGGAATGGCTATATAAAGCCATGGCCTTGGATGGAGCAAGGCAAGAAGCAAGCATAAAGCAAGAGAGTTGAGAATAAAAAAAAAAAAAAAGAAAGACAGGTGCAAGCTTATGAGGAGAGCTAAAAGATTTATGCTTTGATGAAATTTTGAGAGAGAATTTTAGTGGATGAATGTCAAAATAATGAGAAAATTATTTTGAGATTTGGGAAATACCTTGAGTGCCACTATTTGGTGAGAACTTTGTTATTGTGTACCTCTATTGTTGATTTAGAGAAAACTCAATTTTGTACTACTATTTTTACAGTTGAAGAATTTTTTGAATTTTGTCCGTGGACATAGCCCAACACTAAAGTGAACCATGTAAAAACATTATTGTCATTTTTATTTGATTATTTCTGCATTACTTTTATTTTATCTTTGTGAATATTAGTCTGTTGTGCCAACTCTGTAATTCCTAACAAATGGTATCAGAGTTACTAGTTCTTGTTCTAGAGGCATTATAAATATTGCAATGATAAAGACTAAGACTAGCATGATGATCAACTTAAATGACATAAATTACCACATATAGAGAAACATAATGAAGGGTCTCCTATTTGTGATGAAGTTGCAATTATTAGTTTTTTCTACAATAAAACTCATTGTTAAGACGAATGAGGAATGGGCATTTGAGCATGAGCAAGTTTGTAACTTCATTTTGTAGTTCATTGAAGACAATGTGTACAACCAATTTATAATGAAACTCATATATAGACATTGTGGAATAAGCTTGAGTTGTTGTACGCTTCAAAGACCAGCAATAATAAATTATTTTATCTGACAAAATTGATGTAGATAAAATATTAGGAAGGTTCTTCCATCATCGATCACTTGAATGAAATGCAAGAGATTGTGGGTCAGTTGTCGGGTATGGGCATAAACTTTGCCAATGAAATTCTTGCTCTTAATGGTTGCCTCTTTTTCAGAGTCATGAAAGACTTTAAAGATTTCACTTATAAACTCTGCACTAAATAATGTAGTGAATATGGAATTTTTCAAAAGTGACATTTTGAATGAAGAGATGAAACATAGATCAAAGGGTGCCCCTTCAGCGTAGTCAGATATCCTTATTGTAAATTCTAGGGGGAGAAGTGAAACTCAAAGTTCAAAGCAAAAAGATAAGAGCATAGGCAAGTCAAATAAGTATGCTAATCTTGAGTGCCATAATTATAAAAAGAAAAGCCACATTAAAAAGTTTTGTTGAAAGTTAAAGAAGGAATGAGACAAGAACAAAAGATATTTAAAATAGTAATTTTTTAATTCTTTTAATTGTTTTTTAGCTTGAAACTACATCTCCTTTTTATCTTTCTTACAAAAAAAAAAAAACCATTCATTTTTTTCTCAAACTATTATTGGATATACCTTTCTTTAACTTCTATTTCTCTATTCTCTAAAAAAAAAAAAAACTTCAATTTCTCCATACTTTTTAAGAGAGAATTTAAGGTGACTTTATTTTTTATTTACTATGTTTTCACTTTATTTTTATCACCGTTAAATGAGAGTGTATTAAATCATCCAATGGTTATTATTAATAAAGTACAATTTACTTTGTAAAAACAAAGTAACCATAGACTACACTTTTTTTACGTTTGAAAAATGAAATTATGTAAAAATTCATTAGTTAATTATTTTTAATTTGTTTGAATGTAATATATATTTTATCTAAAAACTAATTAATATAAAAGGCATCATATATACTTTATTAGAGAACTTGAATCTTAAACAAAAACAAGAGAAGAAAATATAACTTTTTTGTATTTTATCAAAAGATTATTACAATAATTGTTATCCAGGGCCACATATACCCTTAAGCTGGCCCTAATTTATTTTGATGTACTAAGTATATACGTATATTGTATATTTCAAAAATAGCTATATGTTGTATGTTTAGTAGGCAATATGACAAGATAGAAAATGAACAAAGACATTGGGTTAAACATATGTTCCTTTCTATCAAAGGGTTATATCTTTGCAAAATCAAGTGACTTCTTTCCATCATGAGCATTGCTAAAGAAATTGTTCGTGTAATCTTGAAACACAACCTCCTTATAATGAGCCACCCCATCTTTCTCCACCAATTGAGGCAATGGTCCAATCTTTGAAGTTCCTTTTGGGATTGTAAAAATTGGGATTGACACTCTTGATTTTGTACTTGTAGTGCGCACTTTATGTGCAGCACTTTTATACTTTCCATTGCTCACTATCTACAAAATCAAAATTAAATATCATGTCACAAAATATAACAAAATAAAAAATAATTATACATACTCACAGGTATGCGAATATGTATGTTAATTTATATGGTAAAATTATCTTCAGATTAGCTTTATATTAACCAAGATTTTAAGAGCATATTCCTCTATATTGATTTGTTACATTTAGAGATAAATTTTTGAAATGCTCCACACAAAAGTGAAATTTTAATTAGATAAAATTTTCTCTAATGCTAATAATTAGATATAAAATTTATGGTGTGACCAATAAGCCTTAAGCCTTAATGAGAAGTTTGAATATAGTCCAGGTACCTGTAGTGTATCACCAATGTTGATGACTAAAGCACCAGCAATGGGGGGGATCTCCATCCACTCACCCTCTTTCTTGCTATCTACGCTCTCTTCAACTTTGACATAAAGACCACCAATGCCATCTTGCAACAGAACAGTAAGGGTACCCAAGTCCGAGTGACTTCCTACACCTACGGTGAGCTCAGGATTTGGGCACGTTGGATAGTAGTTCATATTAACCATCTTCAACCCAATTAATTCATCCATCTGGGCATCATCTAGCTTCACTCCGAGCTTCTCCATTAAAGCTTCTACTAATTTTTTCACCATCTTGATTGATGACCTTAAATACTCCAGAGCCACATCTCTGAAAAAACAATCACCAATAATAATTATATTAGTATTGATAAGTAAGGTACCAATTCCTTTAGTCTGATGATATGTGCATATTTTAATTTGAATTGTTATACAAAAATAAATATAACAAATAAAATTTATTTGAATATTAACTTTAAATTAATAATAATATTATGAATACCGAATTTTAAATTGAATATTTTCTAGCAAATAAAATCAAAATCGGCCAGATTTTAGAGCAAAAGAGGTGTGCAAAAGAGAATTCATACTTGCATTCTCCAGGCCAAACTTGAAGTGCTTCATCATCATTAGTGTAAGTCATGCTAATATAGTCTTTCCATTCCAATGCCTTCTCTTTTTCAGGGACAAAACTTGTACCATACTTCACCAATGGAGTAGGGCTAACACCCTTGCAATAGATAGCCTTCTTCTCTGCTGGTTGGCCGAAGAATTTGTGAGCTGTATCCTTGAGGGATTCGAGCAGCTCGACAGGTACGCCATGATTCACCACCTGAAAGAATCCAAGATTCTCAGCAGCTCTAGCAATTTCCTCCACCACTTGGTCACGCTCAGGACCATCTAACTTTGACAAGTCAATTGGTGGGTTGTTATTAAGAGTTGCATTTTTCTTGTCAATTCTTTCCTTTTCGGGTTGCACATATTGTTTTGGTACCTCTGATAGGCCTGAATCCACCATGCCCTTCACACCATTGCCGTCTCGGACGACAAAATTGAACAATAACTCATCGGAATCGGAAAATTTTTGAGTTGGAGCCATTGTATATGGTTATGTTTTCAATTTAATTGCGGGCAGATAGGTGGAAAATCAATTTTCTTCAAGTGTTGGTGATGGTGGTACAAGTTTTGGCTTGCTGCCAATAGATATAATTTTGTCAGGACTTTTTACCATTTTATAGTAGAAAAATTAAGAGAAATAAACGGTATTTCCCTCTTTATTGGTGTTCTAAAAATAGTTCTCATTTTGTGGTGATTTTAAAAATTATTAGCAGTATAGAATATCTATTTATTCTTTTGCCAATGTAAAATGAAAAATGAAAAAATAGTTAGACCGATTTTTCTCCTTTTAAAATGGATGACAACTAATTTAAAATAGAAACAATGCGTTGACCTCCAAACAACCTTTCCCTCTCTCTCTCTCTCTCTCTCTCTCTCTCTATATATATATATATATATATATATATATATACTAGTAAACAACCACGTGTTTAACACGTGAAAAAAAAATTTATTTGACTCGTGATATATAGTAAATAAATAGTTAAACATATTATTATTGTTATTATTATTATTATTATTAAATAAAAATTTTAAAAATAATAACAATGTTATTTATTTATATAATAATTTAATATTAACTTAATATAATTATAATTCGTTACGATCTTTATAAATCTTTTATTTAAATAATTATATAATATTACCTCAATATTTTCTTATAACTAATTTTTTTCAACTCTAGAACTAATTTTATATAAAAAGATATTATGGTCATACTTAATCATAAGATAATAAAAAATCATTAGTTATTTGTTAATAAAAAATTTAGAAATAATAAAAGATATATTTTCTTTATATAACAATTTAAATTTTACAACCCCATTAAATTTATAATTTATTATAATTTAGTAAATTTTTTATTTAAGCTATGATACTTTTTTTAATAATTTTAATATTAATACTTTTATTTACATAAAAATTAATTTAATGTAATTTTTAAGTTAAAATAATAATTAAATGATAAATATTAATTCATTTAATTTTAAATTTTTTGTTAATTTTTATAAAAAACATAAAAATATATATTTTTAACAAAATTATCACTGAAATTTTAATTAATTTAATTTTGTTAGTGATAAAATAGAAATTAACATAGTTAAAATAGGAAACATACTTTCAATTAAATTAGAATTGTATGTTAATTAATTTCATTTTTGTTAGAGATAAAATAGAAATTAACCTAAATAGAATAGGAAATATACTTTCAATTAAATTAGGATTATATTTTAATTTAATTTATTTTATTTTAAGAGATAAAATAGAAGTTAACCCAATTAAAATAGAAAACATACTTTCAATTAAATTAGAATTATTTTTTAATTAATTTTATTTTTATTAGAGATAAAATAAAAGTTAACCCAATTAAAATAGGAAATAAACTTTCTATCAAATTAAAATTATATTTTAATTAATTTAATTTTACTTTTATTAGTAAACGACAAAATTATCCAATTTTTATATAATAATGAGTGAAATTTTTTTCTTAATTTTGTCTATCCTCCCCCCTCTTCATACATTTATATATACTAGTAAATAGCCACGTGTTTCACATGTGAACAAAAAATATTTAAACTTGTAATCATAAATAAAAGTATTAAACAAGAATTTTGATATTATTATTATTATAATTATTATTATTTAAATAAAATTTTAAAATATTAAGTATTTATTTATATAACAATTTGATATTAACTTATTATAGTTATAATTTATTGAAATTTTGATAAATTTTTATTTAAATAATTATATGGTTATCCTTTAATATTTTTTATAATTAATATTTTTCTCAACTCTAAAACTAATTTTATAAACAATATTATGGCTGTAATTAATCTTAAGATAATACAAAATCATTATTTTTTAAATAAAATTTTTTAAAAATAATAAAAATTTATATTTTCTTTATATAACAACTTAGTATTACATTCTTATCAAACTTATAATTAATTACAACTTTAATAAAAAAATTTATTTAAATAATAATACTTTATTTCTTCAATATCTTTAATATTAATATTTTTATTCACTCAAAAAGTAATTTAGTGTAATTTTTTATTTCAACTAATAAATAAATGATAAAGATTAATTAATTTAATTTCAACTCATTTTAATTCAATTTTAAAAATGATCTAAAAATAATAATTATACTACTTTTATTACAGAAATTCAATTATTAAAAAAATTATATGCTCTATTTTTCAAAATATGATTACAGATACAAAATAAAATAAAATTTTAATTATTTACTTAATAAACTTTAATTTAATAAATTTTTTAAAAATAATAAGAGTAATATTTTATTTATATGTAAATCTAATTAATTAATCTTGATAGTGTTACATTATCACAAAGTGATTTATTAAAATTTTAATAAATTTTCTATTTTAACAATTATACAACACTCTTTCAATATTTTTATTTAAATAATAATATAATTTTACAAACTTTTTTTTGAAATGAATATAATTTTACAAATTTAATAAAGTTCTAATATAGTAATTTATTATATTCTTTATGAGTTTTCTATTTTCTATTTAAACACAATAATTTTCAATATTTTGATGTTAATATTTTCATAATTAATTATTCTATAGAATTTATTAATTTTGATTTTAATTATTTACTTATTAAATTTAATTTAGTAAGAGCTATAAAATTATGTTATCTAATTTGATTAATATTAGGTAAAATATTAGTAGACCTAATTAAAATAGGAAAAAAATATTTTTAACAAAATACCACTAAATTTTTTTAATTTAATTTTTATTCTAGATAAAATAGAAGTTAATCTAATTAAAATAGAAAATATATTTTCAATTAAATTTGAATTACATTTTAATTAATTTCATTTTTAGTAGAGATAAAATAAAAGCTAGCCTAATTTGAATAGGAAATATACTTTCTGTTAAATTAGAATTATAGTTTAATTAATTTAATTTAATTTTTATTTGTAAATGATTAAATTATCCAATTTTTATATAACAATGAGTGAAAACGTTCTTGTAATTTTGCCTATCCCCCTCCCTTAATACATTCATATACACTAGCAAACAGTCACGTGCTTCGTTCGCGAATAATTTTTTTTTAAACTTGTAATAAAAAATAAAGTATTAAACAAAAATTTGGATATTCTTCCTATTATTATTATTTAAATAAAAGTTTAAAAATATTAAGTATTTATTTATATAACAATTTGATATTAACTTAATATAGTTATAATTTATTGAAATTTTGATAAATTTTTTATTTAAATAATTATATAGTTCTCCTTCAATATTTTTTATAATTAATATTTTTCTAAACTCTAAAACTAATTTTATAAAAAAATATTATGATTGTAATTAATCATAAGATAATACAAAATCATTAGTTTTTTTAATAACAAATTTTAAAAAATAATAAAAATTTGTGTTTTCTTTATATAACAATTTAGTATAACAATCTCATCAAACTTATAATTAATTACAACTTTAATAAAAAATTTATTTAAATAGTGATACTTTAATTCTTCAATATCTTTAATATTAATATTTTTATTCACTCAAAAAGTAATTTAATATAATTTTAATTTCAACTAATAAAATAAATGATAAAGGTTAATTAATTTAATTTCAACTCTTTTTTATTAAATTTTGTAAAATACCTAAAAATGATAATTATACTATTTTTCTTATAGAAATACAACTATTAAATAAATTATATGCTCTATTTTTTAAAATATGATTACAGATACAAAATAAAATAAAAAATTTTAATTAATTTAATTTTAATTATTTACTTAATCAACATTAATTTAATAAAATTTTTAAAAATAATAAGAGTATTATTTTATTTATACGCCAATCTAATTTTTCAATTTTAATAGTGTTACATTTGTCGCAAAGTAATTTATTAAAATTTTAATAAATTTTCTATTTTAACAATCATACCACTTTTTCAATATTTTTATTTAAATAATAATATAATTTTACAAACTTTTTTTTTTGAAATGAATATAATTTTACAAACTTAATAAAGTTCTAATATAGTAATTTATTATATCCTTTATGGATTTTCTATTTTCTATTTAAATACAGTAATCTTTCAATATTTTGACATTAACATTTTCACAATTAATTATTCTATGGAATTTATTAATTTTGACTTTAATTATTTACTTATTAAATTTAATTTAGTAAGACTTATAAAATTATGTTATCTAATTTGATTTATATTGGGTAAAATATAAGTAGACCTAATTAAAATAGGAAAAAAAATATATATTTTTAACAAAATACTACTAAAATTTTATTTTATTTAATTTTTATTAGAGATAAAATAGAAGTTAACCTAATTAAAATAGGAAACATATTTTCAATTAAATTTTAATTACATTTTAATTAATTTGATTTTTATTAGATATAAAATAGAAGCTAGCCTAATTTGAATAGAAAATATATTTTCTATTAAATTAAAATTATAGTTTAATTAATTTAATTTAATTTTTATTAATAAATGATTAAATTATCTAATTTTTATATAACAATGAGTAAAGTTATTTTTGTAATTTTACCTGTTCCGTCTCCTTGGTGTGTATATATATATATATATATACCGTTTTGCCGGAATCTCTTGGTCACAATACTGTGAGTATAGATAGATAGATATAGATAAGTCTTGTGGTGAATCGATGAATCCTGCACTATTTCTGACCATAAGAGATGGAAATCTCAGCTATTTGCATACATTCTTATCTTAAACTAAAAAATTATTATAACAAAGCAGAAAATATATTTATATAATATGCATTAAAGATGGCAAAGCCATTTAATAAAGGGTATAGCCGTCGCTATTTTTCAAAAATATTATGAATTGTATGATATTAAATTTTTAAAAATATATGATTTAAATTATGTCATTACCGAATTGTAAAATTAATTTTCATTTACTTTAAAGATAAAGAACCATAATGTTAATGATGCGCATCCTAAATAAATTTATTAGGAACAATTATTAACCAATCAATAGTAATACATATTCAAAGACCTGAAATGCGACATGATTGATCGATCTATAACGGTAAGTGGATTTTGATTTGACAGAGGAAGATCACAGTAGTAGTAATTTTTTTTTTCATAAATTAATTGGTTAATTTCTAACACCACAAGAGGATGAGATAGGAAATAAAAAGTTCGATCTTGATCTTTTCAAACTGAATATCCACATTTTTTACTATTTGTACTACTCCTGGAGTGCTACGCCAACTTCCTTGTTTTTTTTGACAAATGCCAACTTCCTTGTTACAGAATTAATTAGCAGCAAGACTAATAGTTGAAAAAGAATTTATGTGATCGGGACCATTTCTTGCATTGTACGTTGATATAGGTGGCTTTTTTTTTTCTTTCTTTTTTTGAAATATAGGCACATTTTTCTTGATGATGATCATAAGTAACTAAGGAGGTGGTGGTTCAATTTGTTATTAATGAATTTAAACCTCCGATCGATCAAAGATGTTGTACCATCACCTATGTTGCATGGAAATAGAAATAAAAAATGAGAAATGTGAAAATGGATACTGCAAAATAGCTTTTTTTTTAAAAATATAGGAAACGGAAACGTAAGAAAAACGTATAAATACTAAAAGTATAGGAGTATATAAATAAATATTAAAAATATATAAATATATATAGATATAAATTTTATATGTAAATATTAAAAAAATTTATTTAATCTATTAGTAAATAGTATAATTATAGAAATTATTTGGGATAATGATTTCATAAGTCCTAAAAGTTAGACTATTTTTCCAATTAAGTCCTATAAGTTTCAATTGTTTCAATTGAGTTCATTAACTTTTAAAAACTTGCACCGTTAGTCATAAGATGTTAACTTTCACAGAATGTGTTGACATGTCGGTAACTCTCACTTCTCCTTCAAACTGACTGATGACATGTTAGTCATACAAAAATTGCCTCAATACACATAATGACACATAGGACAAGAGACGCCACATCAGATTTCCAATTTCAGTTATTAGAGCTTCTTTTTGTAATTTGAACTCTCTCTTAACGTTAAAGACTGAAAAAGAAACATCAGTGCAACGGTATTCCTTGTCTTTGTGCAAAGCAACAATTCTTTGCAAATAAAATTGATGTCGTTATCATTGTGGTCCCAGATGGTGATAGTGGAAAAGTGAGTTGTAGTCCTAGAAAATGAAAGTAACTAGAACGAAGGTGGAGATTTTGTTTGGGGATATTAGAAACAAGTATGTAACAATTTTTTTTTTGGGAAATCGCTAATGGACATCAAAAGTGAACTTTATACATGATTCTAATATTTTTATATAGTTACTTTTTTATTCAAGTGCAAAAGTGAGCATGATTTCTAGTTTTTCAATTTTTTTATTTTGGGAAAAACTAGATAATAAAAAACAAAGGGTTTATAGTAGATTTAGTGTTAATGAAGGTTAAAAATGATTCATTTTTATATGATTAATCATTGATTATAGTGCTAAGCGTAGTTGTTTATATATTAAGGTTTACTTGTGCATGCTTTTGTACCATTTCATGATGACAACTTTTGCAAATTTTATTTTTTTGATTTTGTGTTCTCATTTGAATTATAGGCATTTTATAAAATAGCTAATACATGCCTAGTATGGCATTATGGTGGAAAGGTAGAAAGCAATATGTATGTAAGAGGGGATGAATCTAATCGAATTGTGGACACAGATAAATTAGGTTACTGGTGCTTACTTGAACTTGCTAAGGGTGAATTGAAACAAAAGGAGCCCTTGAAGTTATACTTTAGGAATAGTTGTAATGGTAATTTTGTTGAGGTTTATGATGATGTAAGTACTTGTCAGTTGTTGACTGTTTTAAATGAGAAAAAGGAATGTGCTATATATGTTGTGAAGGACAGTAGAGGAGAAAATGCAAGCATTAAAGAGACAGCTGAGGTACTTTATGATGTGGATATAGGTGAAGTAAATGAAGTTGGTAAAGTAAATGATGTTGGTGAAGTTGGTAAAGTAAATGATGTTGGTGAAGTTGGTGAAGCTAAAATAAATGATAATGAAGCAGACTTAGAAGAAGAAGAGTACGTGGAGGTTAATGAAGAATTTTTGTTTAATGGAAATGACATAGAGTTGCAAGAAGCTAGAAAGAATTTAAAGAACTTAGATAAAATGTTATTTACTGACAACATTCTTAATGAAATGCAGCAGAGTAAGCAGAGAAGAGCTGAGGAAGGTCAGGAAGCAAGTCATGAGGCGGGACAAAAATTAGTTGAAGATGCTTGTTAGGCTGTGCATGAAAATGCAGGTAATGAGACTGATTATATAGATTCTTATATAGTTTTGTTGATACAGATGAAGAAAAGGATGTGACAGGTGGTAGAAAAATAAAAAATTTCCTGTATATAATCCACAGAGCAGTAGAGTTATTTTTATAATTGGTATTACATTTCAAGGGGAAAATCAGTTTAAAGAAGCTTTGACTAGGTATTCAATAATGGAGAGGAAAGAGTTGAGGTTCAGCAAGAACACACAGATCTATATCAGAATGAGGTGCAAGAAGATAAAATGTCCTTGGTATATTTTTGGTGCAAAGGATGCTAAATCAAGTGACTTTCATGTGATAGCTTACATAGATGGCCATCAATATAATGTTGTGAATAAGAATAGCAAGCTAACATATAAAAGGTTAGCTGATTTTATATTAGAGAAGTTTGATGTAGTTCCAGCAATAAAAATGATTGAGTTGCAAACTTTAATGAAGAAGGAACTGAAATTAGATGTTAGCCTACTGCAATGTTGGAGAGCTAAGGCCCTTGTGTTTGAGAAGTTAAAGGGGAATACAAAGGAGGAATTTGCTAAAATTTAGAGGTATGTGTTAGAGATCAGAAGATTAAATGAAGGAAATACTACAATTTTAGAAACTAATGTTGATGAGACATTTAATAGGATTTATATTTCATTTGATGCATGTAAGAAGGGGTTCATGGCTGGCTGTAGGAGAGTTGTTGGCTTTGATGGAGCATTTTTAAAAGGGGTTGTGAAGGGTAAGGTGCTGGCAGCAGTAAGCCGAGATGGAAATAATGAAATGTTTCACTAGCTTTGGGAATTGTCATAGTGGAGAATAAGGATAACTGGAAGTGGTTTATTGAATGACTGTAATTCAGTTTTAGGATAGGCAAAGGAGCTGGATGGACTTTTATCTCTGATCAGTGTAAGGTAATAACATACTTTAATACAATGTATGTAATTATGTATAAATATTTAACTTATTGTTATTAAACTTATTTTGGTTAATTTTTTAGGGGTTTTCAGCCAGCATTGTATGAGTTATTTCCTGATTTTGAATGAAGGTGGTGCACAAGACATTTGCTAAGCAATTGGAAAAAGAATTGCAGAGGCAAGGAATTTGAAAAGCACTTTTGGAGTTGTGTTAAAGCTAATAATACTACTGATTTCAAGGTAAGAATGAAAGAGTTAGCTGATATTTCTCAAAAAGTACATGATGATATGATGAGGTTTAACCCTCAATTTTGGTGTAGAGCATTTTTTGACACATAAACTTAATGTGATTTAACTGATAACAACCTATGTGAGACCTTTAATGGCAAAATTATGCCTGCTAGGACCGAAAATATTGTATCTTGTCTAGAAGATATTAGAAAATTGGTTATGAAGAGATTGCATGTTAATAGGGATGTTACTAAGAAGTGGGTGGGGGACATACGTCCTAGAATAAGGAAGAAATTACATGAGGCAAAGGAGAAAAGTTTTAAATGTTCAGTTGTGTGGAATGGATTAAGTGGTTATGAATTAGCATACTACAATGACATATATGTAGTTAACCTTGATGAGAGGAGTTGTGTGTGTGGTTCTTGGAAACTTTCAGGGATTCCCTGCTGCCACACCATTTGTGCCATTTATGATAGTGACCAACAACCAAAAGATTTTATTTCAGAATGGTATACAAAAGCAACATATTTAAAGGCTTATAGTGTGATGATGAGCACACTAAATGGAGAAAAATTTTGGCTTCGAACTTTAGAACCACCCATTAAACCTCCAACATTTAAAAAAATACCAGGAAGACCCAAAATAAAATGAAGAAAAGAGGAGTGGGAAATTGCCAACAATGGCAAGTTAATTAAAATAGGAAGACAAATGACTTGTCAATTCTGTTTTGGCAAGGGACACAACAAATTAGCTTATCCAATTAAAAGACAAGTGGAAATCTCACAAATGTAATTAAGAGGAGAAAGACCAAGTAAATTACAAGTAACGTATTCTAAATTTTAGTTTTCTTTACAATTTAAATGCATATTAATGACTGATATAATTTTTTTTCCAGGTAAAGAAGAAGAAGCACAGTTCTACTAAAAAGAAACACACTGAGAGTAGTCCTCAAACTAGAACTGAAAGTAGACCTTAGCCTAGAACTGAAAGCAGACCTCAACCTAGAACTGAAAGCATACATCATCCTGATCCCATATAGGTAAATACCAAGTAGATTAGTGAACAAATATATCAAAATTATGTTATACCTGAACTTGCCTTACTTTTGTGTAATGAATTTAAGGAGAAGGGAAAGCATAAAATGAAGGATAAATATGGGAGAGTACATATGAAAAACAATCAACAAAGGCTCGAGGATGAATTATTGGTGAGGTAACTAAGATTTAGGGGTATAGTCATTCAAGAAGGAAGGAAAACAATTGGAAGAAAAGCATATGGTGATAATATGAAACAACTTGAATCAACTAAAAGGAAGGCAAGTTCAAAGCTATATAGAACAATAGATATGTTGACAAGAAAAGGGAAGAAAACCAAGAAAGCTGAAGGTTATGGATTGTACATAATACAAAATACCAACTCAGCCATTTTGAATGTAAGTTAACCCATAAATGAGATTATTTTTTATAGCATCTAGTTTCGTCACTCATGTTGGTTATTGCAATTCACAGCTTGGGACTCAAAGTGAATAATACATCAACTATGGTAGTCATTTTAGTCCTAGTCCATATATGATGTGGAGAGGGAGACTAGTGACTACTTGTAGTGCTGTTAGTGGAAGTGCAAGTGCAAATCAACCTAACACAACAACTGCTCCTCTTAATGCTCTAATACAATTAAGTGAGGCTGCTAATGTAGATGGCCAAGAGCAATTTTCACAGGATCTGCATATGTCACAATATTTATGCCAAACACAAGAGTCTCAAGTAGTTAAGAAGAAAACTGATGTGTAGAGGAACACCTATTTTGGATCCTTTTCAATTATGTTGCCATTGTTTGGAAAAAAATATTTTGATGAGTCGAAATCTATGAGATACAATATTTTTTGTTAGGCAGGTTTTGAGTTATCAAAATGTTGATTTAATAGCCTAAAAAAATGTTCTATCAATTATCCTTGACAAGGATAAACTTATAAACTTTTTTGTTACTTTGGCTTTCATATAATTACATTTTGCAGGTTTTATGTTTATCAGGCCATGGAATATTTTTTTCTTTTGAATTTTTCTGCTTATGACAACTGAATTTCAAAATAAAATCACTACTAATACTTCAAATTACGTGATAAACTTCCATTAAGTTTAAGTGAACTTACATTAAGTGACGAACTTACATTAAATTACAACACAACATAATGAACTACTAGCTATTCGACTCTTACTACACAACCTATCTAGCTGCATTTATCACCTAGAATAAGCTACTAAACTTCCTTGCATCATCCTTCCTCCATGTAACCCTTCAATTGCACCACATTATTAATATTATCAACCAAGAAATGGCCAAGCATATAATCAACTTTCCATTCAACCTCTTTAACCTTCTATACTCATTCTCACTTTTGGTGATCCTCCTCAACAATCCTGGGATTATTTGCTTTAATCTTTCACACATCGGTGGATCAATCCATTGAAAAAAATGACATCCCATTTCATCCTATAACTTAATACTCATCAAAGCAATAAGCATTATTAGATAATAAGCTTATAATGAAGATGATATTTATATTTCAAAAAATCTGAGATGGATTTCTATTCTACAGCTATGTCCCTAACCAATGCCAAGTATCCTTGACACCCTTTTCTCATCATCTTTCCTGCTGTAATGGCAGAGATAAGATTCTGAGGTGTAGAACTTTTATCACCCAAGAACTTGAATTCCTCTTCATCTGGAATTTTGAAAAACACCTCTTTGCTATGATAATCCACCGTGGCATAATGCTGAGATAACCAATTCATTCCCAAGATTACATCAAAGTCCATCACATCCAACAACACCAAGTCTATTGGCAATTCTATGCCTTCTACTAACACATGACACCCAAGAAGAATCACATCGGTGTCCAACAAATCATTTATAGGCATGGCAACTGATAAAGGAATTACCATCCTCACAGTTTGCCAACCCGATTTTAAAGCAAAAATAGGGGATATAAAGAAATGGGTAGCGAGGTGTACCTGCTATGACCACATTAGATGCCTGAACATCCTGCTGCATGAGGGTGAAAACTATGGCATATTCTCTGCCTCCCTGCTGGCTGGTAGAAGTCTGCCCATATCCTCTAGTACTGCCTCTACCTCCTTTAACTCACCCCTGCTGGGCTACAAACTGAGAGGTGCTCGGGTACTGGAATGGTGGTGGCTAAAACTGAGCTGGAGCTACACTAGCGGAAGAAGACTGTGGGAACTGCTGCTGAAAACTTGAATAATGGCATGATCTAAAAAAATGTCCCATCTGTCCACATATGTAGCATGTTCTTGAAGCCATATAGCATGGTCCCTGATGGACTCTCCCACATGTTTGACAGGCACTGGCTGCAGATCCTGTGCTACCATATCCCGAACTCTAATCGTTATTGTTGTTGGTAGCACTTGAACTAAAGCTGACAGTTCTGCGGGCTCCACTATGGCCATGTCTACCTCTCTTGCGAACCCTATGCGAAGGTCTCTGGCCTTGCTAAAAAGGTCCTCCTGACTGACGACTAGTGCCCAATTGAAATGTTGTATGCTGGGCACTCATAAATCCTCCTGTGCTGGCATAAAATACTGGTACTTTTAGGTATAACATAATTTGAGCTCCCTACTGAATTAGAGGCTGCATAGGTGGTACGACTTGAGGTATAGCAGCTGCACCTTATTGAACTCCTGGTGCATAGGCAGGTTCCTCAAATTCTTGACCTGTAGGCTCATCATCCTGCAGCTCTTTCTATCTACGGCGACCTACCGCTCCTCTGGGTCTACCTCTACCCCTACCCCTACGCCTAATTGGCGGCTCAGGGGGTAGAATCTCATCTTGGTAAAACTCTCCATCCTTGGCCTCATCGACCGGTGGAGCGACACACTCTCGCCACATTCTGGAAAGAACAAAAATAAAAATACAATTCAGACAACATATATCCTAATGGTGATGCGGAATTCTAAAAGCAAGGAAGACTATTCAAAGATGTAGTCAAACCTAATTACTGCAATAGTTTCAAAGAAAACTCAAACTTTATCAACCCAGGTTAACCATACTAAACCTAGGTTTTGATACCAACTTTGTCACGACCCAAAATACGAGTCATGATCGGCGCTAAGGAACGGGAATTCACACAAATTCGGAACCCGTACCAAGCCTTAAACATAACTTACACACCAAATATTACCACAAAAATGCCTCAGAATTAAAACTTTTAATAACATAAAGAAATTCTCCAATATTATATCATAATAAAATATTTTTATAAAATATTCAAGTACACATCCTCAGATAATAACATCATCACCAACTACAACAAGTACGTACTACTACTGCAGCGACTATAAATACAAGAAGGATCAGATTAAAAATTTATATAAGTCATCGGGTGAAGAGAACTACTATGAGAGGTTTGACGAGAAGGATCCTAAAAATTAATTGACGGGGATCAGACCTCACTGAGTGAATTATTATTATATATATACATGCAACCTAAGCATACAAGCAACCAAGCATCAATATAATATTTATATTTATTTAATTTATACACACATTTCAGGTGAATGCTCAAAAACACTTTTCATATAAACACAGGAGATGCAAACAAGTGAAGGATAGGAGCAGAACCCTAAGAATGTCTGAAAACTCAATACTGAACCACACTGGCTAGCAGGCCCACTTAAATCCTATTTCCCTTTTCTAAATTGACGGTGGACGGGCCCCGAGACCCTAAGGTCAATCGAGCTACAACAGTCTTGCTGTCGGCATGACTGGCCTCGAGACCCTTGGTCAATCGAGCTTCCGCAGCCACACCACTCCCTATCCATAAATCTCAGTAGTTAATTAATTTTTTATGATATCTCACATCAATCAATATATCAAATCCTAGCATCTAGCGTACTGTTGCGCAACAGTCCTAGTGTAGCCCACTAGGTAGCACATTATACTACTGTCCTCCAAAAACATCACATCACAATAACAATTCATATCACTAATAAAAACAACATCCAAGTTAAGAACACAATTTTCACCTTATATATATATTTAATTAAATATATATAATATTATTCACCATGAAGATAAATAACAAATAAAGGGTTAATTCAGCGTGACATATTTATTCATATTAACACAAATATATGGATGCTGGGTTAGGATTTCTAAATGACATGCATACATATAATAATAACTTACAGGTGGAATGCACTCCTCTGTTCTAATTTAACTGGCCCTGTCCTAGAGGCCTAACTCTCGGTGCAGCTATAGGAAAAAATAATAATGAAAATAATTAGGATTAAATCTTAACCTTATACATTCTAGATTAATAAAGAAACTCGATCTACGACATAACTCTACTAAAACTCAAAACTTAATACAACCTCGATGTCACATTTTACGAGAAATCTACCAAAAATTCAGCAGAGTCTCCTTTGTAAAACGAACATCTCTCTACTAAAAGTAGAGTCATTCATGCATGCAAACACACTTCAAAATATTTCAAAATTCAACATCTTAGGTTGGCCCCTGAACTACATTTATTGCCCAACTGAGAACCAACACGACAACACAAATATAAAAATAATATAATTTTCTCAAATCATAAAATACCTTAAAAATTTAATTAATTATCACAATAAAATTTATTCGTATAATAAAAATATAAAGGAAATTTAATTTCCCAATAAATAATAAAATTCTAGTTTACAAATAATATTTCGTTAATGGAATCAAATTCCATTTTTTACAATTAAATTAACATTAATTATAAATAACGATTTAAATCACTCAAAAACACCATAAAAATAATAAATAACTCATTTAAGCTTGAAAATAATAAATAAATTTATTATTCGTTTATTTTCTCAAAATTACTACTATTAACAAATAATTTGGAAATTAATTATAAAAATTAATTTCATACTTTTATTATTTAAAAACAGTCTAAAACAGAATAATTAACAACAATTTATTTAAAATTAAATAATTTACTAATTTCTCAAAAATACATATTTATACATAACCTTTAAAAATTCATATCTTAAAATCTATACATAATTTCACAAAACTTCCTTAATAAAGTTTAATCCACATAATTCATAGAATTTATTAAAAATATAAAAATATCCCGAGCTTGGAACAGTAACCGAGCCCCGATTAGTGACCAAAAATTCAACAACCTGAGAAAATTGCAAACCATACATCAAAAGAAAGCTCTCAACCTCAATTTCATTTCATCTAACTGCAACTAAGCCTAATTTTAACTCAATTAAAAGAAATTGGCCAAAATTGCAGAAATCAATTTACCTCAAATCGAGGTGCTTACCGGTGTTAATTCCCGAACTTAATTGAGGGGAAAGACTACTCAGAGGAAGATGAATCGTTTGATACTAATAGCAGCAACTGGAGTAGCCGGAGCAGGCGCCGATGATCAATTTTCTTTCCGGCCAAGTGAAGAAAATCGAGAAAGAAAGAGAAAGGAGGAGGAAGGGAGGTGGCCAGCCGGTCACTGGAGGTACTGAGGACGTCTGGTGGTGACCGAGGACGGCTGGGCAGTGATGGTGTCGGGTGAGGAAGGGAAGAAGAAGAAGAAGAAAAAGAAAAGAAAAGGGAAAAAATGTTTTTTTTTTCTTTTATATATATTATTTATTTTATTAATATATGTGAAGTACAAAAAAGAACACACACATATATATATAAACTAACACAATTTATATATATATATATATATATACACATGCACATTTTTATAAATACACCCTCTAAACAATCAATAAAATTGATTAAATTACACAAATAATAATAATTTCATAAAAATAATAAAATAATAATTAACACTTTAAATCCTCAATTTAAAGTAATAATTAAATAAAATACAAGTTATAACACTAATGGTGCAAGTTTTTAAAAGTTAATGAACTCAATTGAAACTTATAGGACTTAATTGAAAAAACAGCCTAACTTTTAGGACTTATGAAGTCGTTATCCCAAATAATGTTGTTTAATTTAAAAAATATAAAATTATTTTTTAATTTCTTTCCTTTCTTATTTAGGAAAATACTAAATAAATATATTTTTGAAGTTGGAAATATATTTTCAAGTATGAATGTGTTTCCTAATTTTTCATATTTACAAAAACGGTTTCGAAACATTTTCGAGAAGTTTCCTGAAATTTTTGATACAGAAACGTTTCAAAAACGCAGAAACGCGTTTCCATGCATCATAAACTACCACTATATAATCCTGTCAATTTCAGGCTCTCTAAGATGTGAATCAAACTCATTCTCTCCCATTAGATCTCTGCTAAATTTCATAATTTCTTGCATTTAAATTTTGTAATTCATTTATTGTGGTGAATCGATGAATCCTGAAATGTATCATGCCATAAGAGTTGGAAATCTTAGCTATTTTCTGATTCTAGAAGATGCTGAATTGCTCAAGGTAGCGACTAACCAAGAAGATATTGCTCTTCATGTTGCAGTAAATTTTGGAAGGCATGAGGACATTGCAAAGAGCATCATTAATCGATGTCAAAATGGAGGGAAACTAAATTTGTTTCAAATTTGGTGGCAAATATACATTGGACTATAAATAAATAAATAATTAATATATAATTAAATATTTGTAGTCTAATGATGGCACTTGGCACTTGGCACAGACACAAAATTAATTTAAGGTTACTGTAGTTAGTTAATTTTATTATTATTATTATTATTATTTAGTTAATTAACAGACATAACCTTTTGAAAGGTTGTTTAATAACTACAAAAGTCTATTTTAAATAGGATAATTCTAATGCCATTTAATGTAACTTTTCTCTCTTCTCTTCTATGTATTTTCTTTTAACCTGAAGTTCTCTGTGAATTTACAAAAATTACTATCTGTAAATTCAGAAGGCTTTGTTGTATCCTGAAGGTACATTGTCTTAACCTTGTAGCAAATGTTGTGGGGGCAATCAATACCTTAAAGATAGTGAAATCATGCCTCAAAGCCTTTAAATTACCCACTGTTCCTAACAATTTCAAGGTTTTGAATCTGCAATGGAGTCCAAGGTTGTTGTGAGTCAAGAGTTTGTGAAATTGGACCGTTTTGATGGTACCAATTTCTTTCATTGGAAAGACAAGATGATGTTTCTATTGACTGCTCTGAAGATATCATACATACTTGATCCAAACCTATCAGAAATTCCTGCACCCAAAGATCAAGATACTAAACAATTGAAGGCAGACCGTAAGAAACGTGAGAAAGATGAATTGTTGTGTAGAGGATACATCCTTAACAATCTATCTGATCGATTATATGATCTTTTCACTTCCATCAAGTCTGCAAAAGAAATCTAGAATATTTTAGAGTACAAATACAACACAGAAAAACAAGGTGTGGACAAGTTTCTTATCATGAATTTTTTTAAATTTACTATGGTTGATAATGTTTCTATTATGGATCAAGTGCATGAGTTTTAAGTCTCTGTTTCTAAACTTAAAGACCTAAAAGTAATAGTTCCTGAATCATTGCAAGTAGAAGGAATAATTGCTAAACTTCCTCCTAGTTGGAATGATTATAGGAAGAAATTACTGCACACCATAGGAGAATTTTCTCTTGAACAGATTCAAAAGCACTTACAAATTGAAGAGGAAACCAGAATTCATGTCAAGAATTTTGCAAGTGAATCTACCATAAAAGTTAATTTTATTTAAGCAAACCATAATTTTGGCAAGAACAAGGCTGGAAATAAAAGGAAATTTTTTGAGGCTACGACAAAGAATTTTGGAAATTCAGGCATGACAAGCAACTCTAAGAAGGGAAAGACTTGTTACAATTGTGGTAAGAAAGGGCATTACAAACATGAATGTAGGTTTCAAAAGAAACATAAACAAGATAATAAAAGTGATGTCCAGAATTCCAATAATGCAAATATGGCTGAACATGTTACTAAATTAATTGCAATGGTTTCAAGTTTGCATATTAGAATGATTACTGAACTTTATATGGCTGCAAGTACCATCTCTAATGATTGGTGGTACGATTCTGGTGCAACAATTCATGTCTGCAATAACAAGAATCATTTCAAAGATTATGAAATTGTTATAGCTTGCCAATAAGTTCTTATGGGGAATTTTAATGCTGCAAAAGTGGTAGGCAAAGGGAGTGTGGAATTAAATTTTACTTCAGGAAAGAAATTATTATTGCTTAATGTTTTATATGTCCCGGATATGAGAAAGAATCTTGTATCTACAAATTTACTTTGTGAAAAGGGATTCAAGGCTGTCTTAAAGTCTGATAGTTTAATTCTATCCAAAAATGGATTGTATGTAGGCAAGAGCTACTCATGTGATGGAATGTTCAAACTTAGTATTAATAATAATACACATATTTCTATTTACATGGTTGATTCTTTATCTTTATTGCATGATAGATTAGCACATGTTAGTTTTTTATTATTAAAATATATGGCTAAACATGGATTAATTTCATATAAAGATGAAGATACAAAAACATGTGAAATATGTATTTAAGCAAAAATATCAAAAAGGCCATTTCCCAAGGTTGAAAGAAATTCTGAATTATTAGATCTTGTTTACTCTGATATTTGTGAATTGAATGGCATTTTGACAAGAGGAGGAAATAGATACTTTATAACATTTATAGATGACCATTCAAGATGTACTTATGTTTATTTAATGAAACACATTCAAATGTTCAAGATTTATAAATCAGAAGTAGAAAATCAAAAAGGAAAGAAAATAAAAATTCTAAGGAGTGATAGAGGTGAATACTTTCCTACAGAATTTTCTTCATTTTGTGAAGAAAATGGAATCATACATCAAACAAGTGCACCTTACACACCTTAACAGAATGGTTTAGCAGAAAGAAAAAATAGAACACTTGCTGACATGCTAAATTGCCTACAGATTTATGGAGAGAAGCATTGCTTACTGCTTGCCATATACATAATAGAATTCCCTCCCGAAAATTTAAAGTTTCTCCATATGAATTATGGAAGAAAAGAAAACCAAACTTAAGCTATCTTAGAGTTTGGGGCTGCCTTGCCTTTTATTGAATTTCGGATCCTAAAAGAATGAAATTGGGACCTAGAGCTTTAAGAGGTATATTTGTGGCCTATGCTGAAAATTCAAAAGCATATAGAATATTAGATTCCAACTTTAATGTGATTATGGAATCTAGAGATGTTGAGTTTATTGAAAATAAATTTCAAAATGATTCACATATATTAGATGAACCAAATACATCTCATGTTGACAAAGAGCCAATAAATATTGAAAGGACTAATATTAGTTCAAGCAATGAAAAGAATCAAATTGATTCTTCCATTGAAGTTGGGTGGAGTATAGAGCCAAAAAAGAAAAGAATTTACATCCAAACTTTATATCTTCACAATCTATTATTTTTTTAGTTGAGGGCAATAGAGTTGATGTACTTAATAAGATTCCAATTTTATTACTAGTTGAAGATAATCCTAAGACTTATAAAGAGGCAATGTTGTCTCAAGATGTTGCTTTTTGGAAGGAGGCTATCAATGATGAAATGGATTCATTATTGTTTAATAATACTTGGACAATTGTTGATTTGCCTCCGGGATCCAAGGAAATTGGATGTAAATGGGTTTTTAGAAGAAAATATAATATTGATGGCTCAATATAAACTTTTAAAGCAAGGTTGGTAGCCAAAGGATATAGGCAAAAGGAAGGAATAGATTACTTTGATACATGTGCTCCTGTGGCTCGTATAACATCTATAAGAGTACTTTTAGCTTTATCATCTATATACAATTTATATGTACATCAAATGGATGTTAAAACGGCCTTTTGAATGGTGACTTGGATGAAGAAGTGTATATGGAACAACCTGAAGGTTTTGTTCCACCTGAAAATGAGCATAAAGTCTGTAAATTAATAAAATCCTTATATAGATTAAAGCAAGCGCCAAAACAATGGCATGAGAAATTTGATTCTCTGATTTTAGAATATGGTTTTACTCATAACAGTGCTGATAAGTGCATATATTCTAAGTTTACAGATAGTTTTGGTGTGATTATATGTCTTTATGTAGATGATATGCTTATTATTAGTACTAACATGCATGGAATTAATGATATTAAGAATTATCTAACCTCAAGATTCAAAATGAAAGATTTAAATGAGGTAGATACTATCTTGGGTATTAAAGTTATAAAACATAGTGGGGGTTTTGCTCTTTGTCAATCTCATTACATAAATAAAATTTTGAATAAATTTAAACATTTGACTATCAAATAAGCAAATACTCCTTATGATGTTTCTTCTAAATTGACAGAAAATACTGGTAGATCAGTTGCTCAAATTGAAAATGCTAGTGCAATTGGAAGTCTAATGTATGCCATGCATTGTACTAGACCAGATATTGCTTTTACAGTGTGTAAATTGTCTAGGTTATGAGTAATCCTAGTGTGGAACATTGAAAAGCAATTGCAATAGTGTTTGGTTACTTGAAAAAGACTATGAATCTAGGATTATTATACAATAATTTTCCAATTGTACGTGAAGGTTATACAGATGCTAGTTGGATAACTAGTACATAAGATAACAAGTCAACTTCTGGATGGGTTTTCACCCTAGCAGGTGGTGCTGCTTCTTGGGCATCTAAGAAACAAACTTGTATAACCCATTCTACAATGGAATCCGAATTCATAGCATTAACAACTGCTGGTAAGGAGGCAGAATGGCTGAGAAATATGTTGTTGGATATTAATTTGTGGCCAAAACCGATGCCAGCCATCTCCTTACATTGTGATAGTCAAGCAACTATATCTAAGGCATTTAGTAAAATGTACAATGGAAAATCTAGACATATTAGCTTGAGATATGAATATGTAAGACAATTAATCTCTGATGGAATTATTTCCATAATATATGTTAAGTCTTGCAATAATCTAGCAGATCCATTTACTAAAGCTCTTCCTAGAGATGTTGTTAAGAAAACTTCTGCTGGATTGGAATTAAAGCCATTTATATAAGCTTACTAATAGCAGGAACCCAACTTTACTAATATATTTGTAAAAGTTTTGTTGACCTTAGCAATAATCAATCTTGATTTTGATCTTAACAATCTTAGTTTTGAGCATTTAACATGTTTGTTTAAGTGTGTATAAGCTAGGACTATCATGCAAATCAAAATGGAGTTAAGCATGCTTTAAGGCTAATTTGACCTCCGAGGTTAAAGGAAGATTTTAACATTCTTAGAGCTATAAAATGAGGAAGTGATCTTCTTAACATTTGAAGTAGACATCTTAATCTTTCCTAATTGAGCTTACTTTTCAAAATACAAGTTCATTTGGATATGCAAATCTTGAATCAAAGTCAGCATATGCAGCTTTTATCTTAAGTTGAGCAGCTCTTAGTATTTAAGCAATATCTTGAGCTACAGATGTCCAATTGAGATGATTCAAAATGCTATGGAAAGATAAGACAATTATATACAACTTTTATGAAGAAAGTTTAGGCTAATTAGATCGTATTCAGTGACGCTCACGAGCGTCTTACGAGCAGCCTCCTGTAGCATTTTTTTGTTCCTTTTTAAGTGATTTAGGTAGTGATGCTCACGAGGAGTGCCCACGATCGTGAGCAGCTCGTGAGCACGCCACTGACAAAAAAAAATGGGAATTTTTGAATTTTTTCAAAGGTAACGGTGATGGTTCTCCGCAAGTATACGGATTCGTACAAGTAGTAATTAAATATCGATCCCACAGAGATTGCAAATTGACTATTGTAATACTAATTGTATTTGTTTGTTTAAACAATGAAAAAGCTATTTTAAATGTAAATTAAAATAAACAAATTAAAACTCAAAAATTAAAATCAAATATCAATCAATTTAAAAAGCTAGGGTTCTCATCACCAATTCAACCTTAATTAAGATCAATTAATTCCTAAACCATACCTAATCTAAA
>CATIWM010154892.1:0-33426 GCA_949671775.1 Mallotus repandus | reverse complement strand
TATTTTTATTTATATCACCAATTAAAATTAATTAATAATAAATTTAAAATTATTTATCAAATTTAAGTAAAATTTACTTTTAATAAAAATTAAATTGATAAATTAAAATTTTACTAAAAATTAAAGTCATAAATTAAAATTTTATTAAAAATTAAAATCATAAATTTCGAATGTTAATATACATTATAATTTAACCAAAAAATGCATAAAATATACAAATATTTTTTTTTAATTAAAAAATAAATTTTAATTGCACAACATATAATTATTATTTTTGGATTCTAACTCATTTATAATTGATAATTAAAGGAAAAAAATAAAAAAATATATAAAATTCCAGCCCCTTAGGTTTTTGTTGTCCACCACCATCTGTCATTTGCGTTATCCACCATTTATGTCGCTCAGGATGCAGTGGAAGCTGCTGCTACTTCTTCTCTCGAAGCCTTCATCTCTGCTAGCCGCTACAACTCCTGTCGATGTTGCTTCTTCAACCGCATTACGAAGCAGTGGAGCTGCTGCTTTCTCCCTCGCCGGCGACGTGATGGAGAAGAGAAGAGAAATGCGAAGAGAAGAGAAGAGGCAGAGAAGATGACGAAGAAAATAGACAGAGATGGGATAGGAAAAATTTTGTTGCTGATTTATTGATGCGAGATTTGTTGATTTGTTGATTTTTTTATTTGTTGAATGGATGAAAGAAATTTTGTTTGATTTTAATGGATGAAAGAAATTTTGTTGTGGCTTTTTATGGAGGTGGATTTGTGATGGTGGATTTGTTGTGGTGTGGATTTGTCATTGGGTGGATTTGTGATGGTGGTGGTGTGGCATCGACGATGGATGGTAGTGCTGGATTTGGTGGTGGTGTGGCAGGGTTAGCGAGGATGGTGGTGGTGTTCCTTTGCTTTGTTTTTCTTCTTTTTTACTTGTGAAATCTGCTCTGTAAAGTTATAGGTTTTTGTTTTTGTTTGTGGTGGTGAATTAGAAATCTTAGAATTAGCATTCAAAAAAAAAAAAAAACATGGTGGCAACGGTGGATCAGTGGTGGTGGTGGGTCAATGGTGATGATGGAGGATTAGTGGTGGGTGTGAAAGAGATGGTATGGGTGGAAGAATGATGAAGTTTTAAGGAGTTGAATGACATTTTTTTCTCTTAAAAATTTACAATTTAGTCATCAAATTTGTATAAATATGCTAATCAGTCCAAATTCTTAATGAATTAAGGGTATTTTGGAAATTTATATAATTATTGACATTTTGACCATTATATGTATGCTTGACTAACAAAATATTCTTAAATATTTTAACAGAGAGGGCAAATAGTTCACGGTGTCAAATGTCAAGGGGTATTTAATTGACTTTTACAAATGCATTGATGAAATATTTAGTTTGATCAAACTTCAGGGGGTAATCGTAATTTATCCTTTTTTAAATTAGGTATTTAAACCTGTAAAATTTTTTTAAATTGGTGTCTCTGGTAGATTTTACAAGTTAAAGAGCTTATATGTCTTATTTTAAACAGTAAATTGACTTAAATGCCTTTTTTTAGTATTAGATTCATTTTTATTTTAAATTTAACATATATATATAATTTTTAAAAAATATACTAAATAATATAAAATTAAAAATTAAAATATTATTATTGAAATATTAAATTAATTTTTAATTACCAGAAAGGGTGAAAAGAAATATATAATTTAATTAAAATAAAAAATAATTTTTTATTACAATTAAAAATAAAAAATAAAATAAATATTAATGAATAAAAATTTTATTTAACTAAAATCATGAATAAAAAAATAAATTCAACCATTATAATTAATAAAATAAAAAAGAAAAAAATAATTACTCTTTTCAACTTAATATGATGAGTAAAAATATTTTTTTTATTCCAAATTTTTTTTAAAAATAATTAAAAAAAAGAAAATAAAGTTTAATATAAAAAAAAAGGTATATAAGTCAATTTACTATTTAAAATAAGATACATAAATACTTTGACCTGTAAAATCTGTGAGAGACACCATTTTAAAAATTGTTTAAAGGTTCAAAACCTAATTGCAAAAAAAATTATTTGAACACCAAAATAAAAAAAGTAAAAAAGTTCAAACACCATTTATGCATTTATCCCTATAATAAATCATAACATTTTATACCACTTGCAAGTGAAATTAAAACCTAATGTTTCTATCATTTTTATCCACAACATTTCAAAAATTAATCTTCCATTAAAATACATTAAACGGACATCTAACGTGTTTGTTAATGAAATTCATTTTTTTTTATACGTGGGCCTAAAGGCGCTCAGTAAATTTGGATATTAAATAATGAACTACAGTCCTTTTATTAAATTTGTAATATAAACTCTGATAAAATATTTTAATAATTTTAATTGAGTTATTTTTCAGTGTAAATATTTATTTACATATAAATGAAGTTAAAAATGATTAGATTGATATTCATTTAATAATTGTCAAAAACTTGTTAAAACAATGATTTAATTTAAATTTATTAACCTGAAACTGATAGTTCCAGTAATTTTTTGAACGAATAAACATGCAACTTCCGATATGTTTTTAAGTTTTTTGTTAGATTTTCAAACCTTATATATAAAAGGCAAAAGGTAAGAAAAAAACCCTTGAACTATGTGGGATTGAGCACTTAACACCCTAATGTAAAACTTGGTATTTTAAGGCCCATGAGGTTTCAAAACTGGCCCATATCTTCCTATCTCTAACAGACGTTAAAGTCTGCGTATTGTGCCACTAAAAGTGTTTTTTCCCGTTCCAAAAAAGCTCTCATCAAAACTCTAAGAAATTGAAGAAAATAATCACCTCAAACCAATAATTGTGCCACTTTGAGAGACTGCGGAAACTGTGGCAAGGCACGGAGACTTTTGCAGTAATTCAAGTGAACCAGGTAAAATCCAGAAAGCTTTTCAATGTCGCTTGGTAGACTCACCAATGATTTACAATTGTCAAGCATCAGTTTTGAAAGGGACTTGAGATGTTCAACGGTTGAGGGTAGCTCTTTAATAACTGTTCTTTTCAAATAAAGTTCGGCGAGTACTTTTATAGGCTCGATGATTTCTGGCAAATGTTCGAATTTTGAGCAACCAGATAAATCAAGACGTTTAAGAGATTTTAGCTTCCAAATGCTACTTGGGAGGCTCAGCAGCTTTTTTTGTCTTTGATCTTCAATGCAACTAGTCCAGTATAAAACTGGATACATGAAGGAACCACTTCTATAGCAGTCTCAGCCAAATATAAGTTTTTTTGTATTAGCTGAAATCTCAGGACACTTGGTGATATTGCGGCAACCAGTGAGAACAAGTAATTTTAAAACTGTCAGCTACGAAATTGATTGAAGCAAATCGGTTATTGCAGTCCAGCTCAAATCTAATTCATTCAAATTTCCAAAAAACTTTAGGGAAACTTTTAACATTTGAGCAACCTCCTGAATTCTTTCTATTAACAAATCCATCACCTCCTCCAACGGAATACCACTTTCTTCGAAATTTGGGTGTCTCTGCTGCGTAGATAATTTGGGTGTCTCTGCTGCTAAAATCTTTTTCTCGTCTTCTTCTTCTCTTCCGCTCCTCTCCGCTCTCTGAATCAGATTCTTATCTCACAGAGGACTAAGCTGGAGGAAGCTCGACGAGTCGTTAGCTCACAAGCTCTTTCAACTACAGCAGGTTCCTTTTGCTTCAGGGCGTCCTACCTCATTAGTTGTTGATAGTGGTGAAGGATCAACTATAGTTGCTCCGGTACATGATGGTTATGTTCTTTTAAACTCAAGAGCCCTTTTTTTTTAACAATATATCTATTGACAAAAAAAACTCATTTGAATAACTTATGGGTTGGTTTACAAGTTCATGGTGCTGTTGTGAAAGTTGGGCTTCATTTGAATTTATATGTTGGGAATGGATTAGTTGCTATGTATGGCAAATGCAAGTGTTTGACAGAGGCTTGACAAGTGTTTGATGAACTGCCCCATAGAGATATAGTTTCTTGGAATTCAATGGTTGCTGGGTATGCACATAATCAATGGTTTAATGATGCATAATGTTTTGTATGTTAAGGAAATGTTTATGAAGTTGGCCAGAAAGAGTTTGTTTTGATTTTCTTGGTTTGAGGTGATTATTTTCTTCAATTTCTTGAGTTTTGATAATAACTTTTTGGAACGGGAAAAAATTAATTTCAGTGGCACAATATACAGACTTTAACGTCTGTTTACAAGTCTGTTAGAGATAGGGAGATATGGGCCAGTTTTGAAACCTCATGGGTCTTGAAATGCCAAGTTTTACATTAGGGTGTTAAGTGCTCAACCCGATAAAGTTTAAGGGTTTTTTTTTGTACCTTTTGCCTATATAAAATTTCATAAGTTTTCCTCTCTCTGTTTTTAGTTGAATCAAATTTTGTAATCAATCAATCGGTTGCTTTTAGTTGAGAGTCAGTATTCTGTATGTGAAGCTTTGAGCTAAAACCTAACCTAACCAGCATAATTCTTTTTCTGTAGATACCCTTCTCTCTCTAACCCATTTCTTTTTTTCCCAGTTTGTTTGACCTTTGTTTTCTTTTCGAAAATTAATGAACCTTTTTTTTTTGTTTGGTTTGATTTTCTTGATTCATACCCATAACTAAGTGGTCTATTGATTTTGACTTTTTTTTGTGTTTATCGTTTGTGGGTTATCTTTTTTTTTTTATGTCATTTAGTCTGCAAATTCTCATATAATCTAATTGAACTCACTTTGCATTGTTGATTTTAGTGATTTGTGAGATTATAATTTGTTGGTTAATCGCAGGAATGCTGAATTTTAGTGTGTTCATCTTGAAGTGAGAAATTATGTGCTCTTTTTATGGAAGTAGCAGGAATTGAACTTTTTGAAGTATTGATAATTTCAAAGTTGTTAACTTTTGGAATTATAAATTGTATCACTTTGATAAATTTTGTTTTTGTACAGGTTGAGTATTGGTTTTTTGAGTTTTGACAATATGGATGCTTCAATACCATTTGCTGAGGAAGAAGTTTTCAAGTTTTTCTTTAAGGTCTTTAAAAAGACCTTTGAATATATTTGTTCCCTTGAGAGAGAAGATCTTTTCTCAAGGCTACCATCAGGGCTTATTAACATTGAAGGAAGGCTTCTTAGTGTTGAGAAACATATGGCAATTGCTCTGAGAAGGTTAGCATTCGGTGAATCTCAAATTTCAGTTGGGGCTACCTTTGGAGTTAACGGGCCAAACACCATCTTAAGTGCTTAATGCTAATAAAATGGAGGTTATTAATTAAGTCCAAATTTGAAGCATTGTTTGGGTTGCCAAATTGTTGTGGTGCCATTAATGCAACACATAATATTATGACACCAATGGCTGTTGAAACCTCAAAAAAATTAGTTTCACCAAAAGAATAACTATGGCATGTTCTTGCAAGGGGTCATTAACAATGAGATAAGATTTTTTAATATTGTGACAGGTTGGCCTTGGTGAATGACAACATCAAGACTATTGAAATTTTTAATGTTTTTCAGTAGAGGAAGGTAGTTTGCCGTACAATATACCCACAAGTAACTCAGTATCAGATATGGATATGTGCTATTGAGGAGGTATTGAATGGTCTAAAGTCAGAAACGGACTCGTGCTATGAGTATTCCGGCAAAGGGAATAACATGGGGCAATAAATAATTTCTGGCTATTTAAAGTTCATAGTTGATGCTGATAATTCAGATCATGAATGTAGTTCATGGATGCAGATTGGAACCCATAAATGTGTTGAATCTCTTGGCTCTGATACATGGGAAGATCTTCTGGAGATGTTCATTAATCTCATTCAGTGCTTGGAAAGTAAGAAGGGATTACTTTATCATCAAACAAAGCTTAAGGTAATGAAAGAAGGTTTGTCTTAGATCAGGGATGTGTTGATTGATAAGAGTATTGGATACAAAGAGGTTCGGCATTAGGAGAGCCTGGTGCAAAAAAAGCTCTCCAAGATGTTGGGTCGCTCTCCAAGATGTTGGGTCACTCTTCATGTTGTTTGTTCACACTCTTACTGTATTACCTCTATGGATATGTTAGGTACATATAAGTTAATTTACATGGTGGAATTTATGGCAGTGATGGTGGGAGTCAATTTTGCTTGTGTATGGGAAGGATTTTAATTTTAGATGAAAAGAAGATGGTTAGGAGTGGGGTGAAGCAATTGGATAGTGCTCTTCGGCTATTCAAGTTTGTATGGGAAACTGTAGGGATGCAAGGAGTTTTGGAATTGGAAGGCCATATGTGGTGTGTTAGTGCCAAGGAGAGGATCCTCCCATACAAAGGAATCGAATTCTTTATACATGGTGTCAATCTATGATAAAAAAAATGGTATTGATGAACCAACTTGGTTACAGTTTTAAATTTTTTATAATGAAGATTGATCGTATTACGATGTGTAAGATATTTTAGCTATTCCATCCATATATTACTTTGGTTTATCAAATTCATTATTGTTGAGTATCAATCACTTTTCGAAGAATTAATAAATTATTTACTGCTTAAAATAGAACGCCTGCTCACTTGACATGGATACTCCTATCTATCTTCCTGAAGGTGGATGCCAAACATGTCATATCATATTGGCTTCTACAATAAAAAGATAGCTGATTTAAGTATGTTTACACTTTGCAGTTTAAATTGTATCAACTATAATCTTTTGTTTCCCTGTTTCAAATGTGGACAACACTTGGATGTAATAAATTATCTCTTTAAATGGCAAAAATAGTATAAATTTCCTAGAGGGGGTGAATAAGGCTATTAAAATTTTAACAGAAAATTAATAAGAATTAAGAACAGATTAAGGGATAAAGAGAGTTTAACACAATTTGTTTAAGGAGTTCGGTTTATCAATCAAACCTACATCTTCACTAACTCTCCCAAGTTAGGATTTTTAACCCACTTCAATCTATTTATTTAGATTGATTTGTTACACAATGAGTTTTAAGCTCAACTCAAACCTTACATTAGAGTTTTCAAAGGCTCACTCTTAAATCAAATTCTAAGTGTTTTAATGGTGAACATTTAAACTAATTTCTTTCTACACTTAGATCATCACTTCCATTTTATTATCCCGTGAAACAAGAAGAAGAAGAATCCTAAGCTACTCTCAAAGAGTAATTTAAAGTTTAGAAAGAAAATTACAAGAGAGAAGTTAATGCACAAAGCTTCTAAGCAATAAATTCTTCAATCAACAAAGTGTGTAACTCTTAAATGATCCTGCAGTACTTGTTTTTATAGTTAGAGATCATAAACTAGATGTTGAGATAAACTAAATTCGTCTTTAAGCTTTCATGCCTTCATTAGATGTAAAAATATATTTTTATAGGAATTTAGCATGTCACAATTGTGATGGTCTATGTCACGATTCTGATCATTGATTAAACTAGTCATTGGGGTTACTTTGTAATTGTTGCTTAGTTGCCAAGTGGGTCATGATGGTGGTCACAATCGAGACTTGGATCGTGAGGACCACTGTCCTTCTTTGGCCTTTGGTCCTTTATATGGCTTGTGCTCGTAAAATGCATTCATGAGTTGAGTCATGATTATGATCACGATAGTGATCATACTCATGAGGACCATTGTCCCTTTATCCCTTAAAGATGGCTTTAGTCAGGCTCGTGACCTGGAACCGTGAGCTAGGTCAGGAACATGGTCTCGGTCGTGATGCAAACTGTGAGGACCACTTTCTCTTTGTCATTTGAAGATTGCTTTGGTCAGACTCGTGAGTTGAGACTATGAGCAAGGTCACGAACATGGTCCTGGTCGTGATGTAGACCATGAGGATCACTATTCCTTTGTCATTTAAGGATTACTTTAGTTAGGTGAGCTAAAACCGTCAGCGCTATCACGAGCATGGTCCCGGATGTGATGCAGACTGTGGGGACCACTGCCTTCAGGTTTTGTTCAAGTCTTTTGGGATCTTTGGGCTCGTGATAATGCTCCTAATCGTGATGGAGATCGTGAACATCATTGCATTGATGCTTTCCTTGGAATTTTGAGTATCTTTTTGCACTTAACTTATGTACACTTAAAGTAAACACATTAGTAACACAAAATTGCTTTGTTAAAATCAAAATAAGGGTAGATTAAGCCTTCGTCATGTAAATGGCCAATAAATTATATGAAAATTATAATAAGCAATCATTGAAAAGACTCAAGCTTTCAGCATAACAAATGCAACAATCCTTTTAGAATGGGTAACCACTTTAGAGCGCTGAGGAGTTTATCAGAGTATGTAGTTGTACACTTCCTACCCTTATTTCTATATATACTGCAGATAATCAGAAATGCTATAAATGCAAAATCTCCTAAGGCTTCCTTTTATTTGTTTGCTTCTTGTTATCACCTTAATTTTTTACACCTCTAATAAAATTTTTGTTCTTTTTTACTCAGAGTCTCAAAAATCCCATTGTCTTTTGATCCGTTTTCATATTATTATGGTATTTATTAGACACTTCTAGTTATGAAAAGGGCATAAAATTAACAACAAAATATAAATATAGCAAACTTCTTTTGGCATAAATATAGCAAACTCCATACATCTCCTCCTGTAAGTAGATATTAAGAGGCTTTTTTTTTTACTATTAGCAGTTCAACGTCTTCTTTGTGTTTGTTCTTCCTTACTTAAAGGTATTTTATGGTCAACCAAATCAAAAGCTTCTTTCCATATATAATTTCTTAATGGACTAATAGATAAATGGACCCTTCAATTTATGACACGGAATCAAATAAGTTAAATTTTAACTTTTTTAATAAATAGTCTCATAACTTCTATTTAAAGACCAAATCAATCCAATTTAACCTAAAATTAGGTGTGTGCTTCTTACGTTGCAGAAGTAAATAAAAAAAAAAAATAATTTTTCTTATTTTATTTCCTAATTTTTATCCCTAATTTTTTTCCAAAAAATCAAGCCATTTGCTCTCTCCGCTGCTCTGCATCTCCTCCTCCTCTGCCTTATATTTTTAACCCTAATATTTTCTCATAAAATTGCTATAACCTAATAAAATGGCATCTAACAAAAGTGCAATGATACACCTTATCCTACAACGGCAGAGATTGAGTCTATAGGAAGCGAGTGTTGTGGTTTGACCGAGGAGTACACAGAGGCATAAATTGGTCGTGTGCGGAGACATATGGAGGTCGATGAATTTGTTGATTGTGCAGCTAGGTTGTTGAAGATGAAATTTACAGCTCGCAAAAGGAAAAAGGAATTCTGTTTCAAGACAAGCCACTTCCTTATTCAATTTGCAAAAGGAGATTTATAGCTATTGAAGCCACTTCCTTTCAATTTGCAACAGAAGGAGTTATGTTTCAAGACAAGCCACCTTATTCAATTCATCTTCTAAGCCACGTTTATGTTAATGATATGCAAAAAATTCTTGATACAAATAGGTAAGGATTTTAATTTTTTTTAATTTATTGCTTTTTTCTACTGACTAAAACTAAAAGTTTGAGTTTTTGAAATTTGGGATTTTTAGGATGTTGCAGATATGGGTTTGAATGTTTGGGATTTTAAGTTGAATACCAAAACATATTAGTATTTTAGTTCTTATGTGGGAGTTTTTAATGCAGTGGTTTTTTTTATATTTCAATGTTATTTCTCAATTTTACACATGCACACAATGAGAAACTTGAATTGAAATTGGTAATGTTCATGATGGTGGTGGTTGCACTTTGGTTGTAAATTTTGCTAATTTTGTTGCATAACTTAATCATAATTTTTATATTTTTATTGAAAAATTAAATCAGTGTCTTGTTTAATTTCAACAAAAGTTTCAATTCCATAGATTTGTTTCTCGTTATGTTTTTTAATTTTTCTTATTGATTTAAATAGACTGTTGTTGATGATAAGGGGTGGGAGGTGGTGGCGGTAGTTGTTGCACAAACCAATGATGGAAGTCACTGTATTAGAAATACTTAAGAAATTTAAATTATTAAGAGTAATAATTTTTATATTAAAAATATTTTTAATTTTTAAAATTATTATAAAGATAATCATTTATAAATTCAATAAGTTCTCAATAGTAAATTTATTTTCTTATTATTGTATTTGTATTTGTATTTAATTTTTTAAATAAATAATTATTTGTATGAAAATTAAATAAACTAGTAAAATTGTAAAATGCTGCAAGCATTTGTATTTTCACCATCAATTGTAAAATACATAATATCTTGACTTTTCACCTGATATATAAACAAATAATTAGTGATACAATACATAATCATTAAAAGTGATTTTTTTTTTGGTAGAGCTATCACCTGTAATTCATTTTCAGACATTTGTGGAGGTAGAGATATAATATGTTTTGAATTTCTTGCAACTAGCATGTTTTGAATAACAAAAATACTGCAATTATACCTGTTACATTAATTATTTTATATTAAAATAATGATGAAGCTATATTTGTTTATTAATGTGGATTAGTTTAACATACCCATTTCTTTGTTTTGGAGAATCATTCTTGTCATTTACTATGAAGGAAGTAAATGGTTGTGATTTATATTCTTTACTTTTAACTCATATAATGCCTGCATTTCATACATACAAAATAGTTTATTTAAAATTGTTAGAAAATGATTTTGAATTTTTTGCATAATAAACAAATAATGTAAATAAAATGTTAAAAACAAATACTTACAAGAATGTCGATGACTTTTTTAATGAATTGTGTCATTTTTTCTAAAATTGAATCTCATAACTCAACGTTATGTCTAGTCAAATCCATTACAACTAGCATAAAATGGTTTAGATTTTCATTCAACAAAGGTATATAGATCTAAAAATAACCAAATGTGAAAAATATCACAAAAAAATATTATGTACATAATAATAAATTAGATATATATATTTTTTGAATATAAACTATAAATATTTTTACATCTTTGATTTCTGATATATTGCCTTTTATGAATCCACCATTTATATTCATCATTCGCAAATAAGCAAGGCATTGAGCTTTGCTTTGTAATGCATCATTCCAAGTAAAAGAACAATATTATATTTATCATAAATATTCAATAAAAATAAAATTCACAACTTATTTACATCACGTACCACATTAATACATCTGAAAAACCAACTATGCAATCCATTTATTTCTTTTTATTTTCATCATGATTGAGTGTCTCAAAAGTTATATCTATAATCTAACTATAAAAAATTCAAAATAATTTGGCAAAAATTAAATAATAACAATATAAAGAATTAAATAATATATAATACATTTATACACTGCATTTCCATGTCATGGTGTAAATTTCAGCTTTTAGCAACAATGTTCGTAATTCGTGCATTGTCTATTAACTTAATGTTCCTGCTACCGTTGTATCACTTAATTTATGTATATAAAATCTGTTAAAAATATAAAAATTAACTAATATTGCATTATTGATAAATTATAAAAATACCTCGTGGTAAAAGTTCATTCAGTGAGTATAGCAATATTTTATTCCAATCTTTATTTTTTATAGGTTTAGCAAGTGGGAACGTATTATTCCTATCTTCAAGTCAATGCAAACACTCTTTAAGCTACTTTGATTGTATGATAAAATTTGAAAACTGCAGGACTCTATTTTTTTATTATCTTTTATAGGATTGCACATGCTTGAAATACAAAATGGCTTTATAAATTTTGGGATTATTTATTTATTGTCCTGCAAGAAAAATTGTTGCATATTTAATTTTAAGAAAATAGAAAATAAATTATGGAACAAAAATTTATATTTAACTAAAATTTGATTTTCGTAACAAAATGAAAAATACCTTGCTATATTCTTGATTTGATACACTATTATCTGAAGCAACTTTAGCTTGTAACGAATGTTTGTCTTCTTTCAATTCTAAATTATCATTATTCAAATGTTTCATATACTCCAGCATAAAGGTTTTTTCAACTTGCCTGATTGTTCAACGTTGTTATGTTTATGGGCAAAGGTCCAAATTGGCCCTTGGACTTTGGCCCAAAGTCTGGATTGGACCTTATTCATTTTTTTTGTTCCCATTTGGAACTTAAGAGTCCAAAATGATCTCAATTTGGACCTTACTTAAACAGAAGCCTAAACCGAAGTTAAAAGAGGCTAAGTTGGATGTGTAGGACCTACAATTAATGCATTACTCAGCTCCCTTGTCTCCAAAAAGCCCTTCCCTCAGCTTATTTTACCCCAACCTCAAAATTCCTAAATTCCTAAAACGTAATTCCCCCAAAATTTTATTTCCTTAGAAATCATCGACCATCAGGCTTTTCTTCTTTCAATTCAGCAACGATACACATGCAAGATTGAGGGAGAAAATAAAAATTCAAAAGATGGAAACCTCTTCATTGTCAGTGACATCATCTTCTTCGTATCAAAGACAACGTTCGACATTGAGGAAAAGAGGTGAAAGACATTGTCGATGTGGTGCTCAAGAGGTATTGTGACATCCTGAACAGATGGCAACCTTGGCCGTAGGTTTTATGGATGCCCAAATTATAGTGTAAGTTATAGATGTTTTGAACTTTTTGAGTTTTTATTTGCTTGTAAAATGTTACCTTTGGTTGATTAAAATGCAGCCACCTAGAGAAAGGGTTCCCCAAAAAGGTTGTGGGCATTTTGTTTGGTATGACAGAGAGATGGACAGTAGAGCAAAAGACGTAATCAATGGACTAAAAGTGGAGAATAAAAGATTGAAGCATGAAAATAAAGAACTGAGGAAAGTAGCAGAGCGTGTTACACTTGGTATAAGCCCTCATGTATCAATTGAAGAAATCATAGAAGATGTGAGGCTCTTAAAGTAAAAGAGTATGTCAAAAATGGAGCTTATGAGAAAGCAATTGAGAAGAGCATATGTTACTGTTATTATATCATGGTGTTTGTTTGGGTTTTTTTATTTATTTATTTTAGTCATGTGTTAAAGAGGTGGTAGCTGCAGGTGTGTATTTGAAGAGATCCGACAATCTGTTTGTGATGAATGGGAATATCTATTGGATTTCAGTAATTAAAAATTGTTGTGGTTAATTCTCTTGGCTGTACAATTGTAATGTTTCATTGACCATTATATGACAATTTGAAGAAGAATATTACATCAAACTATGATGAATGAAATTTGAAGAACAAAAAAAAAAGATAACTACAATTAAAGCAATTGATATCTGAATTGCTCAAATATAGGTACCATCTCTACATAAACTTTGAACCAGAAATGACAAATAAACCTGTAGATGCCACATCTGAATTGCAAACATATTTGTTGCAGAGTATATCAAATAAACCTGCAGTATTTGCAATTAACTTGCAACTAACCTACAATTGTTGCCTAAATATTACCTAAAAAATAAGGACATGTCCTGGTTAGCAAATACATTAGCTTGATAGTATCAGGCATGTAGTTCCTTAGGAACATGAATCATACTAAAAAAGAGTTTCTTATTCCTATGAGAACTAATACAACCAATAATACAATTAGGACAGGTTATCTTCAGTTAGCATTCTTGAATCCCTTATGAAACTTCCCAATTCTTTCTTCTTTTTCCTTTTCAAGCTGCCTATTTATTATGCACGGAGTCCTTAGCCAGCTCCAGCTTGAAGGCTTAAATGGAAGGTCAGTAGGCTGACTAACTTCCACACCATCACCAGTGAAGGCTATCTTCCTAATCCCATCGTTGCTGGTTGAATAAGCCATCCTTTTTGCTCGTTTTAATTCTCTTTCACTTGGAATTGGAAATCAAATATCAGGATTAGTGTTGGAGTACTGAGGTGCAGACGTGGTTGCTAGAGCAGTCAATATAATTCGCTCAGTTTGCAACCCAGGCTACGTATAAATGTTTTTTACTTCCCTCATTAGATATCACAAAACATTATATGTCCAATATAAAAAATGAAAAAAAAATCATTAAATGGAAACTCACATTATAAGTCATTGAACTAGTTGACTCATCATAATAGCAGCCATGTCTAGTATTTCTTCCCCTCAACACCCTGACTTTGTTTGAACTTTCACTTGACACTTTTTTCTTCCCTTTAAATGTTACAGCGTTCACAGTTGAACTTAAAGCAACATTCATAGCTGAACTTAAAGCAACTGTACCAACATTCATAGCTGCACTTTTAGAACCTTTATCCACATTGACAACTACACTTAGTCCATCTTGAGCAATATTGGCAGCACCACTTGTTCCTCTTGCAGCACTGGTGTCAATAGTTGGTCCTGATGCTTGCTAAATAAATGCAAGTAAAACAACAACAAAAGTCAAACAAATATAGAAACTCAGTTCTAATAAAAAGCAATATAAACTGAGACTAAAATAAACATTACCTGAGTACAACTTTTTATGTTATGGCCAACTTGGTGACAATTTCCACATGCAATCCTAATGCCTTTCCTAGATAGCTTCCTAGCAGTTGTGTGCTTTCGAGGTTCATTTTGAGCTATAATCTTGCTAGTTTTAGGTCTACTTGGCATCTTAATGACTGGAGGGGGCTCAATTGGCATAAATTGGTCACATTTCATGAAAATAAAACTAGGCATGAGCTGCATTGGGTATTGGTAAGTTGCCACATACTTCAACTTGTGATACTAAGTTGAGATTTGAGATAAAGGATCAATTCTTGCATATTCTAAGGCACAGATGGCATGAGAGCATGGGATGCCAATGAGATCCCATGCTCTGCATATATATAACTTTTTATCAAGAAATGCAATATGCCTATCAGGTCCATCATTGATTTCATAACCTGATTCCTCATTAAAAAGCACATTGCAGCCACAAGAAATACTCTTATTTTCTTGAAAAATATCCATGCATTCAGGACTCCAATCCGTATTCCATTTATCAACTAAAGACTGATTAACTCCTAACCTTTGTATTGCATCAATTTTGATTTCATCAAGCATCGAGATAATTAGCCTAAATTTGGCCTTCAAAATGGTGGAGTTGAATGTTTCACACATGTTGTTGTCCACCACGTTTGACTTTCATCGACCACTGAAAAATGCTCTACACCATGTTGCAGGGTTGTACTTTACCAAGTCTTCAACTGCTTTCTTATTTACTTCACCCAATTTCTTTAAATTATCTTCAAATTCTTCAAGAAATGTGCTCCAAGTATAAATGAAAAACTTCTTCATTTCTCCACCAGTCCATTTCTTCGACCAATTTGCATTGATGTGTCTTGCACACCATCTATGTTCAGCTTCAGGGAGGACATCTATTACTGCTTGGATCCGTCCTTAAAACAAGCAAATGGACAATTTTATATAAAAATCATATAATATATAAAAAAATTGAATAAAATTCACTAACATCATTCAAACTAACCTTTTGCATGTCTGATATAATTGTTAAAGCTTTGCCTTAATTTTGAATCTCTAACTCCTTAACAAGCCAGTGAAGAAACCAATCAATTCACTTTATTCTCCTTGTCTGCAACTGCCCAAGCTATAGGAAAATTTTGATTTAATGCATCTTTCCCAACAACAACTAAAACTTCTCCCTTGACATGTCCTTTAATAAAACTTCCATCTAAAGCTATAAGAGGCCTACATCCCTCTTTCCAACCTTTTTTCAAAGCATTAAAGTAGATGAACATCCTCTTAAACACTCTCTTACTCTCTTTTAACTTCTCTTTATCTAAATCTATCTCACAACTGCTCCCAGGATTAGTTCGTTTCACATTATCAACATAGGCTTCTAATCGATTAAACTCAGCCACATAACTCCCTTCTAATTTTGTCATGATTTTTTTCTTAGCTCTCTTCATTATTAATGTAGACGGATTCAGCCTTATATGTGCCTTAGCTTCATCAACTAAATATTCCATTGTTGTCTTCGGATTCCTATAAATCTTATCCTTAAAATGCCTTGCAAGGAAATCAGAAGTTGCCTTTGAGTCTTTAAATGTCCTGTAGCAGTGTGTTTAGGATTCAAAATCTTCACACACATTCCATCATCTTTTCCATCTTTTGATATCAATATTATAAAGGGATAGCCCTTTGCTTTACATGTAGCTTGAATCCTAGTAGGTTCATTAGGCTTAAGTCTCAAATCCTTCCCTTTAGCTACTGCATATTTGGCAATTACTTCTCTCACTTCTTTGGGATTACTAAATGTCATGCCAATCAAAAAATGTGGATTATCATCATCCACATCATATCTAACTTTCTTCCTACTTTGCATGATAATTGCAATATCATCTGTAGCAACTTGTTCCTCTTCAACCTCACCTTCGGCTTCTACCTCATCATTATCATCTTCTTCGTCTTCATTCTCGTCAGCTTCAGCCTTATAAGTTTCATCTTCTAAACTGTCATCCTCTGAAATGTCATCTTCTTTATTATCCTCTGCTTCAACTCTATCTTCCTCTTTTGAACTGTCATCAGAATCACTTTCTTCAAGTATAACTTCCTCTTCTTGACATGCTGCTTATGCTTTTGCTTCAAATTCATGCTTAGTTTTAACTTGAACATAATCCCCATCTTGAACAGCCTTCACCCACTTGCTACATTCTATTTTTTAGCCTGTCCCAATACCTCACTCATGTTTGGATCAATCTTATCTACAAACAAGCTTTTATACCAACCACTGACCACATAGCTACCACTGCCCACATAGCTACCTTATGTGCCTGCTTTATTAACACAGTCTACATCTTCATTCAGATTAAACCTTCCATCTTTATCTGTGTTCTTCCCATCCCCATATTCAAGATAATTCTGACTTGGTGTAAATAACGACACATCAACATCATGCTTTGCATAAATATGCATCTGTATACCTCCAACCTTTCTAATTTGGTCTACCGTATACATAATGCTCCTATCATCTTGTAGTAAAAACAATCCACAGTCTAATGTTTTCCCTGGTTTAATATCCTAGATAGACATTGTACTTCTTCATAATATAAGTATAACTCAAAAAATCAATATCGAAATTCTTAACCACATCTGATTCTCCTCCCATATAAGACAATTTTGAATTAAATTCCCATCTTCCCCTATAGTGAAATACCATATCTATCAACTCCATACTGCATGACATTCATAACAAAAAAAAAATAAAATTAAAAACCAATATAATAGTTACTTCATTAAATGTATCAAATAAACACCTGATAAAATACTAAAGCTAGTTATTAATTTATTAGTATTTACATATTAAATTAATCAAACAAACTCAAATCCTTATACCACTTCTAATTTTAAAAACCATATTCTCTTATCTCAAAAACCCTAACTTTTTATTTTTTAATTCCAAACACTAATCATTGTCATTATACCTTTAATCTGTTATATTTTATTAGTTTACTCACAAATTTGACCACATTCATGCTAGACCCACCAATATTATTCAACAGATAAAACAAGTCATACCTTTTTGAATGGAGCCACATACATCGATAAATGAAAATTCTTTACGGTTTCATAAAGATTTTAGGTGGGTAGGGTTTAATATGACAGTCACTTTCACCTCCTCAGTAACAAAGAAAAAGATGATAAATGGGTGAGCAGGTGGGTACAAGTCACTTTCAGAAGCCGGGTTTTTCACTCTGATGCTTTTTAACGTAAAAATAGTTGAGGGACAGGTTTTTTTGACATAGTTGAGGGCAAGGCTTTTTGGAGAATAGGGAGCTGAGTAATTCTAACCTTGTGGGTCCCACACATCCAGCTCAACCTCTTTTAACGTCAGTTTGGGCTTCCGTTTAAGTAAAGTTCAACTTATGATGATTTTGGACTCTTAAGTTCCAAATGGGAACAAAAAAAATGAATAGGGTACAATCCAGACTTTAGGCCAAAGTCCAAAGGCCAATTTGGACCTTTGGCCATGAAGATAACAATGTTGAACAATCAAACAAGTTGATAGGCACACTATATTCCATCATTACCAAAAGTTAATTGGCCTAGAATGTTGCCTATTGGATTAGGATTGGTAGGATATTCGATTTAACCTAGAATGTTGCCATACTATATTCTATCATTACCAAAAGTTAATTATTCATCTACATTCATGATGTATTTAAATAATAAAAGTAAGACATTGATAAAAAAAAATATATATAAAAGTAAGGTATTTATAAAAAAAATCCCAAATTGATAAATTTTTGGCATCAAAAAGAATTTTTCATGCACTAAATCAAAAGCACACATTGATTTATCTATGTTTCAATGTAAAATGGACTGATTTGAATGGTTTTGACGAGATTTGACTATTTTATTAATTTTGACCTAAAATACACTGTATTGACAAAAGTTGGACAATTTTTTTCTCATATGATAGGATGTTAAATAAATATTTAGCCAATAGTTTATAGAATCATATTAATTTTATTCTTTAACACTTGGTTATTGCCTATATAATGCAGTTTTAATTTGAATTTCTCAAAACTTAATAGACGAAATTGCTTCAACATTGCCTATAAAATTTGTGGTTAGTTTCATGTCTGCATCCCTCAAATTTCAAGTTATCCAATCAAGAAATCTCCCACCAAACCCAAAATTAACACCCACAAATTACTTATTTTGTTAACCCCATTTCTATTTGTTTCTTTTGATCACTAGTCCTATCTAATTCTGATGGTATAACAACTCTGCATTTTCCATTTAAAAGGAATCAAAAACCAAAACCAAACTCAAATTCTATTTGTGAAATTGATATGTTTTGTTCTTGTCAAGGATTAGTTTGTGTGGCTCTCCATAGGTATTAAGATTTAATTGTGTGGAACCCATCTACTGAATTATTTAAAAATTTGCCAAATCCTTCCTATCCAGTGTATTGCTAGTTTTATTTATATAGGTTTGGGTATGAATCCTCCATTGATGATTTCAAAGTTGTTATTATAGTAGAAACAACAAGTGATATGTACTATGTTGAGGTTTTATCGCTTATATGAGATTTTTGGAAAAAGTAGTGGAATTAAAGAATCCTATTAATAGTAAAGTAATTGTTAATTGGTAATGATGGATATCAAATTTAGGATTATAAGAATCATTACAAATGAAACTCTATATTGGCCAACAAGTAAATTAGTTTGGGGTTTTGATTTGAAAAATGAAAAATTCTTTAATGTCCTTTTACCAAATCAGTATGATGATGAAGTTAAATATTTGGGTGTCTTGAATGAGTGACTTATCATCATTAATTCCAAATGTGAGAAAGATTAATCACTAACTGATGTATGGGTAAAGACTGAATATAGTAAGGTTTCATGGCATAAATTTGCTTTAGATACTGCTTGTAGATTTGTGGAACTTTATCGTGGTATGATAGAGGTTTCTATGCCAAGAATTACAAATGAAAAACTTATTGAATTGCTAGAAAGATGTCACCTTTTGGAGAGAATGATTAAGACTAGTTTTAAAATCAACGATTGGGAGGACTGGCCAGGACATATCTCAAGTAGTTGTATATGTTGAAAATGAGATAATTGTGTGTAATGAAGAGGAGAAAAGTGTTTGTTCTTGTTAATATTTTTGACATTTTACATTCATGTACTTTAACTTAATAGTTTAAATGGTTTTTATTTGGATTTTATCTAAGATGTTGTAGGATATTTTTTTAGGGAAGCTGTCTGAGTGGTTGTTTGATGTTGTGGCATATAGTATAAGGATAGAAGAACAGATCTTTGCCTATGTCATAGTTGTCGTTGGTGGCTTAAAAATCAGTCTGATTTTTCCTAAATGAGGAGTGAGGAATATATATAGTCAGATTGACACAGTCTTTTTAGCCATTACACGTTGATTGCCTTTTTAGTTGTCTATATGTATATGGAAAGAACACGCTATAGATGATTTTGGGTGCCACCTTTGTGTTAACCATATTAATTCTATTGGCATAAAGCATTTTGGAAATTTTTGAAGCTAAATTTTGATTCATGTATAGCCCTATGCAGTGAACGGTTCAGGTTAGTTTGGGGGAGAAAATGACAAAACGCTCATATTTCGATTGTATAAAAAATCGATCGAACCACATATAAATATAGTTGGATACCTACGGTTTGGGTGGAAATTAAATTTTTATTTTTTTTTAGTTTCTTAAATTGGATTAGGCTAAACAATTGGGCTAGTTATTTTGGACTAAATTTAACATACTTTGGGTTAAGCCCATATTTAATGTACTATAACTTGGGCTCTGCCCATACAAAAATTAAAAATATTTCAATATTTTTGGGCTTAGCCCATAAATTTCTTACAACTTACAAGGCCTCAACTATTACAAAAATATTGGTATAGGCCCATCAATCCAAAATATATGCATTTAACCTATATGCATGTAAACTTAGAATCTTCATATATATCTAGTTAAAGACATAGAGGCCATAGGCTATTTAAAATTTGGCCACAAACATATTACATAAGATATGAATCAACATTATCTTTACGGATTTCTCTCAAAAAATAATAAGGCCATATGCAGTTAAAGAAATGGCCATAGGCCCATTGATTAATTACAAAATATATGAATATAATTTATGCAAAAAAATTCCAAAATAATATTGCAATTTTTCAATAACTGGAAGAAAGTGTACCTGTTAATAAAAAGAAAAATTAGTTGTACATATAAAATATAAATCCAAATACAAATAACATAATTTTGAGGTTCAGAAATTTTTTTTCAAGTCATTTGAAGAATGAAGCCATATTTCTTAGCAGCAGCAATGATAAAAATGCCATTGCCACCAAACCTAGAAACTTGAGCAAAAATAATTCCTTTATTGAATAAAAAAACAATAGGTTGAAGCTTCATTATTGCCTCAATATTTAAAAAAAAAACAGAGGAAAAAAAGTGTGAAATGAATACTCCCTTCAAAATTAGTAATTCAATATATGAATGACAAGTTTTTGTAGAAACAATAAAGAATAAGTCAAAGATGGCAAGGACAACTAGATAGTAATAGGAATCCATATTTTTGTAAGAACTCAATAGTTTAGGTTTTAAGGCAAGTGATAGCAGAAAGGAATATAAAAGATAGGCTCAACTATGCTTTTGGTAATCACATAAGGAATAGAGCACTATTTTTGGCAACACAAAGTAAATAGTCACCTAAGAAATACAACACATTCCTTTGCAACTCAAAAGCAAAAAGATGGAAGCTACAAGCACAAAACACAGACTGATGCAAGTAGGTGGTCATAAAGAAAATTGCAACAACAACACAACTTGTAAAATCTGCTCGTCACATAAAGCAACAAATATATACCAAAGTCATAGAAGGCAAAACAAAGAGATGCAATGCAAGTAGTTAGCCAAAATATTAGACAGAATATATGCAATACTAATGTTATTTAGCAAAATAAGAGGCTAGTTTGCAGTTGAGGATGTGCCAACAATAATTGGGGGTAAATCTGTAACGCAAGAAAACAAAACTTATTAGAAATGAATACATAAAAATATTGACAAAAAAATAAAATAATACATAAAAATATTAATTGGCAATACAACTTACCTTTTTAAATTGATCTAGCTCCTCAATAGACTCCTCAACTGAAACTAGCTATGAAGCCAATCTCAACCAATCCTTGGTGCAAATCAACGTTTCCACCAATTTAGGAGTCAATGAACTCTTAAATACATCTAACACCCGTCAACCAAAGCTAAAAGATGATTTAGAAGTAATAGTGGAAATTGGGACAACCAACACATATCGAGCCGATCGAGAGAGCATTGGGAATCTCTTTGAGTTCAGTTTCCACCACCTTAACACATTAAAATTTCTTTCCTCCTCAACAATTGTCTCACTCAAATATATATCTAATTCAGATCTATTACTTCCACTAAGACTAATATCGATCTTATGCTTCTTAAACTTAGCTTCTCAATCAAGAACTCAGATTTGCAAAGTGATATAAAGCATCATATTGCAAATAACTCAAACAAAGTAGACTTAACTAAGTAGTACAAGCTCTCACCTCTTTCTTAACCATACATTTGAGCTAATGAAAATTCCATGTACTCCAGTTTATCTATAGGATCTAATATATTAGCAAAAAAATATTAAAAAATTCATTTTCTCAGGATCCCCCAATATTTATCAAATTTAGCTTTTATGTTCATTCCCATTAACACAACAAAACTATCAGTTGATTACATCCAGTCGTTCAACATGCAATGCAGATTAGATATCTCATTAAAAAAAGTATTTGCAGTCACATATTGAGAACCAAAGATTCTCAAAGTCATTTCATAAAAATGTTGCAATAATAAGACCAATTTGTTAACAGCCTGCTAGTTAAATAAATCTGGTACTTAACCTAAGTCATCCCTAACAAAAATTTCTTGTTCTTCAAAATTTTTAAATGTTTTTTCATAGATACATGCAATTTTCAACATTATTTAGGTTGAATTCCACCTAGTGGGGACATTTAAAGATAAAGCAAACTTAGATTCAATACTAACTAAATCACTATATTCTTTGAATTTCCTTAACCTAGTTGGTGAATTTTTAATGTATCTAATAACATCTCTAACCCTTTTAATAGAAATAGAAACCTCTTTCAACCCATCATTAACAATTAAGTTAAGAATATGTGCAATTCATCTCATATGAACATATTTAATCCTAACAATCTTTCCACCCAAACTCAATAATTTATTTTTGAAATATGACAAAGAAGTGTCATTGGAGGATACATTGTCAGTAGTCATTGTAAAAATATTTTTAACCCCCCATTCTAGCAAAGACATTTTCAAAGCCTTAGTTATATACTCTCCCTTGTGTGAGGTAATAGGCACAAATGACAAAATTTGCTATGCACATATAATTAATTTCTTTAATTGAAGTGATAACTGACTCTTTGACTATGGGACATTAAAAAATTCTTTAATTTCTGCCTTTCCTCAACATATAAATCATAGTAATCCCTAGATATAGTCCATCTAGAGGGAATCTTAAATCTGGGGCAGACTATATTAATGAAATTTCTAAATCTCTCCCCTTTGGCTTATTTAAAAGGGAGTTCATCAACAATGATCAATTGGGTAAGTGCCTTCCTAATCAAAAGTCCATGCACCTATTACACCCATAGATTATGCACCTTCAACTTCTACTTTTTCAGGTTTAAAAGTTAATAAGGCCTATCTTGTGTCTTTACTATGTGGGTTTTTCAAACAGACTAAAACATAATTTCTATGGGTATACGTTTCATTTCTTTTAGGTTCAGCATTAAAAATTTTAGCACAATATAAACATTTAGTTTTTACCAAATATCTTGAGACATCTTTAATTTGCTCAAAGTTCTCCCACACTGCTAGTAAGGGAGTAATCAAGTGGTAAATCTTCTCCAAGGGAATCATGAGGTGCAGGGTTCGATTCCTGTTGTCATCAATTTAAAAGGGGAAGGCTACCCCTTGTTGTGCAGTCTATCGATGGTAAGGTCATATGACCTCCCAATTTACCAAAAAAAGTGCTCCCACACTGCAAATATGGACTCAGACTTCTCAATAATTTTTTTATCCACTTTCTACTGCTCTACATTTTGTTTCTTAGGATATGCTTTCACCTCTTTTACCAACACATCATTGCTACCAGTAGCAGTGCTACTGCCACTGATAGTATCCATCTATGAAAACATATACAAAGCAACACAATTAAAAGATAATAAATTATTCAGGTAAAGGTTGGGTACCCGGAACAGGGTTTGCCCTTGTATATATATTATTTTAATCAATACAAATAAGGAAGGTCAACAACATAATTATAAGAATATTACAAGGAATAATTACATAATCAAATTCCATATAATTAGCAGATATATTAATTCTCTATCATGCCCCCTCAAGCGAATGGAGAAGTCTCCACAAGAGCTTGTGACGAAAATCATAAAACTAGAAGATTAAAGTCCTTTGGTGAATATATCAGCAAGCTGAGATTGAGAACAAATGAACATGATGTGGAGAAAATTGTGACAAACAAGATCATGCACAAAATGATAGGATGTTTCAATGTGTTTTGTGCGAGCGTGAAAAATTAGATTTATTGCAAGTTAAGTTGCACCTAGATGATCATAGTCTAACATACAAGGAGAAATATAAGAAAAACCAATTTCTTGTTACAAGTAAGAAATCATAAGATATAACGAGATGTAGTAGAAAGTGCCATATATTATGCTTTCGTGCTAGATTGGGCAATAGATACTTATTTCTTGGTGCTTCAAAAAATGGGATTAGAAGCAAGAAAAATATAGTAATCCATAGCAGAGTGTAGAGTGTCAAGTGTTAGGACACCCTACCCAATTAGCATCAAAATAACAAACCAAGTTAGGAGAGGGAGTTGTAAGAAATTGAATACCATAGCTGATAGTCCCTTTGAGATATCTCAAAATACATTTGACTGCCTGAAAATTAACATCTAGTGGAGCGTGCATAAATTAATATACTTGTTGAACATCATAGGAAATATCGAGGTGAGTGAAAGTAAGGTATTGAAGAGCTCTAACTATATTACGATATTGAGAAGCGTCCAGAAGTTAGGTGCCATCATGTAAAGATAATTTCTTTTCAGAAGCAACATGTGTATAAATAGGCTTACAATTCTCCATATGTAATCAAAAGAGAAAAGAAAGAATGTACTTTATTTGGGCTAAAAGAAGATTATGAGAAGTGTGATATGCTTCAATCCCAAAGAAATAATAAAGATTACCAAGGTCTTTCATGGAGAACTGAGAAGAAAGGGAAGTGATAAGATTCTTCATAACATAAAGAGATGATCCAGTTAAGATGATATCATCAACGTATAATAAAAGAACCACCATATCTGAAGTAGTACACCATATGAACATCAAAGGATCAACTTGACTATGTGTAAAACCAAGAGCAAGCAAAGCAGAGCTAAAAATTTGAAACCAAGCTCGTGGTGCTTGGCGTAACCCATATATTGAATAATGCAACCTGCAAACATGATTTGGATGATCAGAGTTAACAAAGCCAGGAGGCTGAGCCATGAATACTTCTTCGTTTAACTTCCTATATAAAAAGGCATTCTTGACATCTAGTTGTCGAATATGCCAACCACAACAAATAGCAATGGACAAGATAACATGAATAGTAGTAGCTTTGACAACAAGGCTAAAAGTGTAGTCAAAGTCAATGCCCTCAAGTTGTGTATATCCCTTTGCAACTAATCGAGCCTTATAACTCTCAATTGATTGATCTGCTCTTTCTTTAATTTTGTAAACCCATCGACAACCAACCACATTCATAAATGGTTTTCATGACACCAAAGTCTATGTGTTATTTGGTAAGAGAGCTTTATGCTCATCATGCATGTCAGCCATCCATTGGGGATCTTTATAAGCATCTTTAAAAGATTTAGGTTCTTAAGGAGTAGAGGAAGCTTGGTAATGGATGAGTGCTGGAGTATAAAGAAAATGCCACCTTAGGATGAATAGTACCATCACGACTTCGAGTGACTATAAAATGAGTGGAACTCATGGTAGAAGAAGTTGGTGGTTGAGCTAGTTGAGTGGAACTCATGGTAGAAGGAACTGGTGGTTGAGCTAGTTATGAGTCAAATTGTACCAACTCAATAGTTGATACATCATTCTCAGGAATAGAAATGGAGGGACAATTGTCATTAGGCAATGTAACACCCATGTCATTTGTAAGTGCAGGTATTGATGTAGTGATTGCCACATTAGAAGAGAGAATATGGATAGGCAAAGAGACAACTGAGTTTGATGTCATGAGTGAGTCATGAGGATTGCTTAAAAGTCCAGTAGCAGTAGAATTGATATTCTCTGTAAAAGGAAAATAATTTTCATCATATATCACATGCTGAGATATAAAAACTCGAGTAGAAGAGGGGTCAAATCACCGGTATCCCTTATGCATAGAACTATAGCCAAGGAAAACATAATGAATAGACTTAGAATCAAGTTTGTCTCTGCGATAAGGACCCAAATAAGGATAACATGCACATCCAAAAACACATAAGTGTTTGTAATTTGGCACTAAACAAGAAGGAACTTTATATGGGGAAAAATTGCCTCAAACAGATGTAGGTAGTAGATTTATTAGATACACAGCTATAGAGAATGCTTCGAGTCAAAGAGAACGTGGCAATAAAGCTTGAAATAATATAGTAAGACCCATCTCTTTAATGTGCCTACGTTTTCTTCCAGCTAACCCATTTTGCTCAGGGGTATGAGGGTAAAAAATCCGTAATGAAATTCCATTAGTATCAAGGATTTAAATGGACCTACAAGAAGTTCCTTCGCACCATCATATTGGAAACATTTATTTTTTGAGTTAAATTGATTCTCAACCATTGATTTGAATTATTGAAAACAGGCAACACTTTTTGATCGATGTTTCATAGGATAAATCCATGCAAATCTACTAAAATCATTAACAAATAATATATAATAACGAAAACCACTCACAAATGTCGTGGGTGATGGCCCCCAAATTTCATAATGAATTAAAGTAAGTGCTTTAGTAGTGACTCTACTAGACAAAGTAAAAGGCAAATGTTTGCTTTTACCAACTTGACAAGCCTCACATATTAAATTACAAAAAAAAAAAAAACCGTCTTTTGGAATAATATACTTATTAGATTTCAACATTAATGTGATCTTACTGGCTGGATGGCTAAGACATATGTGCCAAGTTATTCCAGTAACTAGAGTTCCACTACCACCATATAAAGCATGCTCCCTAAGTTGCACACCAACTTTTAATCTTTCAACATCTTTGGCAGGGATCATATATAATTCCCTTTAAATAGTCTGTCTAAAAGTATCTTCCCTATGCAAAGATCCTTAATAACAAAACCCTATGGAAAATAGAAGAAGCCATAATTATTATCTTTAGTTAGTTGAGCAATAGATAATAAATATTCCTTTAATGAAGGAACAAATAAGATGTTATGTAGTGCCAGTTTAGTAGAACCAAGACAAAGAGAAGAATCACCAACATGAGTTATGTGAAGAGAATTACCATTACTAATAAAAATACTATTTGTGTCAGAGAAGGAGGTAAATTGTTGCATGAGTGTAGCGTTGGAGGTCATATGACTCTTGGCTCCAGTATCAGTGAACCAATATGCTTCAACAACATCAATTATAGAGAAATTAGTTAGTGAGCTAGGAGGTGGACCATTCGAAACATGCAAGCCAGTAAAAGAATTAACCAAAGTTGAATTGTCAATATGAGAATATTGCTGTGGATAAGAAATTGTTGTGTGCCTCGTATCATGACAAATTTGAGAACCAAAATTAGAATAAATTGAGTTAAGTGAATTGGTATGACCATATGCAAATGTGGGACGATTATGTGCAAGAGAATTACTATAATGTGTTCTAAAGCCATGACCTCGCGGTTTATTATATGTACCAAATTTTCCAAAGTTATTAATAACGCCATGATTAGCATGTGTATCATACATTTGATTACCACTATCTCGAGGTGTCCATTGTAGTTATTTGGACTACGTGATTGATAAGAAACCATGGCAGTTTGTGGAGATTGTATCACAAGTGATGGAACAAAAGATTGGGCACGTTTGATACGTTATTCATGGAATAAAAGTCTTGCTTTTAACTCATCAAAACTGATTTGATTTTCTTTATTTTCAAGAACACAAACAATTTATTGATATTCAATAGTATTTGGGAAGCCATTAAGAGTACAAGTAACAAGTTCAGATTGTGAAATTGGATGATTAATAACTGTTAAACTATATGTAAGAGATTTGATCTTAGCAAGATATTCTTCAATGAACATGCTTCCCTTTGTTACGCTTTGTAATCCACCTTGGAGCAAATATAAGTTGGCCTGACATTGTTGATGATAGATAGTTTCCAAACTTTGCCAAATTGATTTTGAAGAAAAAAGGCCCAGGACGTATGCTTGAGCACTAGGAGATAGTGTAGCCTTTAAACATGATAAAACAAATTAGTCCTTTTTGAACCACGTTGTATAATGTGGAATAGGAGTAGATTTTTCATCACTGATAATCTCCTTTGATGGAGGAGGTATAGAACCATCAACATAGCCCATCAAGTCGTTACAAAGAAGAAATGGAGTGATTTGATCATGCCATAGAAGATAGTTATTTGAATCTAATTTTATAGAAATAAGGTTTTGGATATTTGGAATAGTGAAGGGTGGAGAAGAAGAAGAAGAAGCAGAACAATCCATGATAAAAAGGAGATAGAATTACGGCTATGGCTCTCATACCATAAAATGTTTAGGTAAAGGTTGGGTACCTAGAACAGGGTTTACCTTGTATATATATTATCTCAACCAATACAAATAAGGAAGGTCAATAACATAATTACAAGAATATTACAATGAATAATTACATAATCAAATGCCATATAACTAGCAGAATATTGATTCTCTATCAGATAATATCAATACCATTTGAAAACAACATATAAAAGTTAAAAAAATTATAATTCATAAGTAATAACCTTTTTGCATAGTCATTTGGTTGAAAGAAACAGGCACAAAAGTAGAGCAGAGTAGTCCAATTACAAAACTCAATTTTATAGTTACACAGCTTCAACCATCACTAAAGTCATAACAATGAATTAAAATAAATAGAGGCTTCCACCATTTTGATTCACTCTTAAAAGTGAAAACAGTAAATGCACAAACAATCACTGCTTTACAAAATATAGTCCCAAAGAAGAAGACGCAGAGATAATCACAGTTCGCAGACAGAGAATGAAGGCAAAATCAATAATGAAATATAAGGCATCAATCAACAAGTCACTAGAATTTATTTAAAATTTTAAAAAATATAAAAATTTTAAATAAATAATCAATAACAATCAGTAGATGCTTTTGTTAAATAAGTTTTTTAAAAAACATTACATGGCAACAAAAATAAATAATACATCCCATAAATAAAAAAATACATGACAAAATTATCTAATAAAAAAAAACAATGCTTCCACCAAAATCTAACAATTTGTCTAGGATTTTAAAAAATATATACATGCATGCTAATTTTTTAAACATATATGATAAATAATCATAAAATATTTACACATCTATGAAAATCATCAATGCTACCATCAAAATCTAAGTGATTCATCAAGGATTTTTTTTAAAAAAAACATGCATGCTGATATTTTGAAACATAAATGAAAAATAATCATATATCATTGACAGATCTACTAAAATCATCAATGCTTCCACCCAAATTAGAGACATAAACTATGATTTTACAAATATGCATGTACAATATTCATAGAAATAACAAAGATCTCACAGAAACCACTACCGTTTCTTAAAAATAATCATACAACATTGACAGATTAAAGAAAGAAACAATTCAACAAATGAATAATAGAGAAATCTCAGAGATGAAAAGAAATTGAGTCCAGTGGCATAAAGATGTCCTAGGATTACTTAGTATTTTTTTTTTGAGAAAATAGGATTACATAGTAATAAAAAGTGAAAGGCTTGGATTTGGATAGGAGAGGAGCAGCTAGGGTTTCTGCATAGAGGAGAGGAGAGAAGAAGACAAAGAGAGAAAAAAGAGAAGGTTTGAGATATATATATATATATATAAAACTTCGGGTTTTAGGACGCTTTGGTTATCACACATGAAATCAAACAATAAACCAAAAATCGAGACTCCTCTATTTCCTCAACCGAACTACTTCCATTTCCTCACAGGTTTTCAAACCGTCTTGCTTCCTCGGTTTAGTCTCGGGCAGTCTAATCGATTCGGTTCGGTTCGGTTCGGTTTGGGTTTGCACTTATTCATGTGTCATGAAATATTATGGTAAATTGTTAAGCTAGTGTAATCTTGATTATTTGTTCCTAGCATGTAATTTTATTTTATTTTGACAGTAGCAGATACCTTTGAGCATAGACTCTAATTTTGACAATAGTAGACTCTAATTTTGAGTTGTTGATCTATATCATGCAGTTAGTGTACATTGGTGGAATCCCCTGCCATTGGCTTTTAACCCAGGTACTAGAGAAAGAAAAAATTAACAAAATAGATATTTAGAAAAAAATTGAAAAAATAGATATTCATTTAGGATTTGCTGTAAATGATAATATTCTTATGATAAAATTGTTATCTCTCCATCTTCAAATTGTTTTGGGATTATGAATTCTTGTTGTGCAATGTCTATTATTATGTAGCATAGAAATGGGAAAATGGGAAATCTCGAAAACGAATACAGTGAAACTACATTAAAAAAAAAACAGGAAACAAAAACGTATAAATATTAAAAGTATAGGAGTATATAAATAAATATTAAAAATATATGAATATACATAGATATAAATTATATATATAAATATTGAAATTTTTTATTTATTCTATCAATTAATATTATAAATATAGAAATTATTTCATTTAGTTAAGAAAAATATAAATTATTTTTTAAGTAGATATAGCTTGATATGTTAGCTGTTGTATTTGACTAGATTCTTATTATTACAAATATTTTATTTGAAAGGAAAACATAAAGAGAAAGTGTTGAAACGTAAGGGGCCCACAGGTAATTAATGAAGAAAAATAAATAAAATAATCGGACACAATAATTTAACGTGATTTGGCAGAGCCCACTCCACGGTCAGAGACGGCAAAATAATTTTTATTATAGTAACAAAAAGAGATTACAAGATATGGACAACACTCAAATATTAACCAAACCTAACTGTTTGAACTACCCAAGTGTTTTAACCAAGACTCACCAAATCACTCTTACACTATCCATACAAATGCTATAGTGTAGACTATGAAACAAATGTCTACTTAGCTTGCTTATGTTTCTTTTTGTTCGTAATGGAATTCAAATGGAGAGTAAGGCTATTTATAGCCAATGAACATCAAGAATATAAGGCTACAAATTAAGGACCAAGTTTGTGGTCATTAGCCAATTATCCACGTCCTTTAAGTCATGTGGTTATTAGCCAATTATCCACTTCCTTTAATTCATATCCATATATCTTGCAAAGCATATCAAGTGGTTGTCCACGTCAATCCACTTCCTTTAATTCATATCCATATATCTTGCAAAGCATATCAAGTGGTTGTCCACGTCAAAAGCAATGCTAACAATAAAGACATATATAACAAATCTTCATCTTGACTTTTATTGTTTATAAGCCTTTAAAACAGTGAACCAATATGCCGCCTTCTCAAATGCCCAAATGGGCAACGTAAACACTTTGAACACCAACTAAGTCCAAACAGTGCTTGAACTTAGATACCGGAACTGATTGGGTCACATATCCGCTGGATTATTAGCAATACCAATTTTCTTCACCATAATAGTACCCTAAGATATAATTTCCTGAAAAAAATGATATTTGATATCAATATGTTTTGTCCTTTCATGATATATTTAATTTTTGGTTAAATGTATTGCACTTTGACTGTTACAATGAACAACAATCTCATCTTGCATCAAACCTAAATCACTAATCAAACCTCTAAGCTAGATGCCTTCTTTTACTACTTCTGTAGCTATCATATATTCTACCTTTGTAGTAGATAAAGCAATAGTTAACTGTAAAGTCGCTTTCCAACTTATGGCACAACCAGAAAGAGTAAAGACATATCCAGTCAGAGATCTCCTTTTATCCAAATCTCTAGAATAATTAGAATCCACATAGCCAATAACATTGCTACGTGTATAAGAACTTTTATCATATACCAAGCCAACATCTGAAGTACCTTTGAGATACCGCAAAATCCATTTAAGAGCTTGTCAGTGAGCTTTTCCAAGATTGCTCATAAATCTACACACCACTCTGACAGTATGTGAGATATCTGGATGAGTGCAAACCATAGAATACGTTACACTCCCAACTGCACTTGCATAAGGAACATATGATATTTTTTCCTTTTCTACATCTATCTACGATGACATAGCTGCTAACAACTTGAAATGAACATATGATATTTTTTCCTTTCCTTTTGCATCTAGCATCCCAAAATGCTCAAGTACTTTTTTAATATACCTCTTCTTGGACAAGTGTAGCTTTCTTGCACTCCAATCCCTGTGAATTTCTGTTCCTAAAATCCTTTTTACTGCTCCTAAATCCTTAATTTCAAACTCACTCCTTAACTTTTCCTTTAAAATGTTGATCTCAGACATGTTCTTGGCAGCAATCAGCATGTCATCAGCATATAACATCAAATAAATGAATGAACCATCAGAGAGCTTTCTAAAGTACACAAAACTGTCATAGTTACTCCTATAATAGCTATGATTTATCATAAAAGTGTTAAACTTCTTATACCACTGCTGAGGAGATTGCTTCAAGCCATATAATGACTTTTTCAAAAGATAAACATGATATTCTTTTCCTTCAACAACGAAACCCTTTAATTGTTGCATATAGATTTTTTCTTCAGGATCACCATGTAAAAAAGTTATTTTGACATCAAGCTGTTCAAGCTCTAGATCAAACAGTGCAACCATGGCGAGTAACACATGAATAGAGTTGTGTTTTACAACAGGAGAGAATGCTTCGTTGAAGTCTATTCCTTCTCTCTGACTAAAGCCCTTTATAACCAAATGTGCTTTAAACCGTGTCGCTTTAACACTTAAGGTTCCTTCATTTTTCTTGAAGACCCATTTGTAGCCAACAATCTTTTGTCCTTTTGATGGTTTCACTATCTCCCATGTTTGGTTCTTGTGAATAGAATCAATCTCCTCACTTATAACAACTAACCACTGTGAAGAATCACTACTTATGACAGCCTCATGATAAGTAACAGGATCATGACTTTCAATATCTTTAGCCACTGATAGTGTAGAAGAAACCAAATCTGTATACCCAAAATCTTGAGGTGGTCCAATTATCCTCCTGTCTCTATTGAGGGTAATACTATACGGTCGTTGCTACTGTAGAGTGATAATTTCTTCATTAGTGTCATATATCAAGTTTTGACTATCCCCAAAGAGGTCCAATGATGAAAATACCTCCCCAAACTTTACAAGTGTCTGTTCATCTCTAGAGCATGCCGTGAGTCTGAAAAGCCCGAACTGAGCCTCTAGAGAGCAAAACCGACTACTGAATCATTAAGTCGCACCCCAATTTTACGAATTATGAATTATCAAAATGATAAGTATTTCATTTTGAGCAATTGTCGCTTAAAACATACAACTCGTTAGATCAGTGTTCATCTCATAAGATCAGAGTTCAACTTTATGAAAATGGAAGCCGATTTTGATAGAACGGACATCGAAAATGCATCCGAAAGGTCCAAAAACCTTTAAAAGCAACCTTATAATAGCACGCACATGCCTCAAAATAAGTACATGAGCACATTAATTGCGTATGACCATGCACCTTAACACGTGATCACGCGCCCCTTGCACATGATCATGTGCCAAGACACGTGATCATATGCCCCCAAGGTGAGTTCATGCAACCCCCAAAGCGTGATCATTTGATCAAGCGTATTTTCACTATTTTTCCCTATGAATAGGGGTCTCTATTTCCCATTT
>CATIWM010154872.1:0-11100 GCA_949671775.1 Mallotus repandus | reverse complement strand
TTTTTTTTAAATTATAAAGATGGAAATGGAACCATAATTTCAAAGAAAAAACTCTTGTGGACTAATTTTAACGTGGGTATTTTAAAATATGTTACTAAATGAATGCTAATTTAAGAAAAACTCTACGGTTATTTGATTTATAGTTACTCTTCTTTTATATTGTTTGAATTATTATTTTTTTGGTCAAGGATTATTATTGAATGATAGTATATTTTATTATTTAATTGTGATTATTAAGAAAGTGTTATTTTTTAGGTAGTGTGTAGGTATGTATATTTAGCCCATGGCTTAAAATTTGAATTTGAAATTTATCGAGTCCCATGACATCCTTTTATATCAATTAATCTAAGATTTATTGACATTAAAAAAATATATCTTATTTTATAAAAATTAAAGTAACCAAATTTAATTAATGTAAGAAAACAAAAAAATTAATACACATAAAATAAAAAAAAATTTGTTAACTAATTATTATTATTATTATATATAAAATAAAATAAAATAAAGTTACTTGTATTATACGATTACCTTACAAAAACTCTATTACCATAGCTTAAATCAAACCTCAAAATTTAGCTTAACAATTAATTAACAATCTTTATCTTCATGTTAAAATTAATTAATTCGTCAGTAATTATAATTAATTATAACACTAATAACAATAAAATATGAATTAAAAAATAAAAATCCTTACCTATCATTTTTTATTTTTCCTTCATTTCACACGCATAAACTTTTTTCTTCCTCTTTCTATAAAACCCTCACTCTTTCTCTCTCTAAAACCTCTCCCATTTGATTTTGTTAATTATAACTATGTTGTGTTTGGATCTGCTCAATTAAGATCTTTTTCCTCTGATTCAATTTTCTCGGGAAAATTTCAGAGAGGAATTTGATTTTCTCTGGAAAAAACACAGAAATGAAAGTGCCGTGTTGTTCAGTTTGCCAAACACGGTACAACGAAGAAGAAAGAGTTCCATTACTACTTCAATGTGGTCATGGTTTTTGCAAAGAGTGCTTATCACGTATGTTCTCATCATCTCTCGATACTACCCTTGCTTGTCCTAGATGTCGACACGTGTCCGTCGTCGGAAACTCGGTTAACGCTCTCCGTAAAAACTACGCCGTTTTGTCTCTCCTTACTGCACCGGCAGCTCTGAACAACTTCGATTGCGACTATACCGACGATGACGAGGATGATAACACTAATCACAACAATAATGATGAGAACGATGACGTGGATGATGAAGAACGGTGTAGCCGTGGTTCTCACGCGTCGAGTTCGGGCGCGTGTGGACCGGTGATTGAGCTCAGTGTGCATCAGGAGGTGAAGTTGTTGAAGAAGATAGGGGAAGGGAGGAGAGCAGGAATGGAGACGTGGACAGGTGTGATTGGTGGAGGGAAGTGTAAACATAGGGTTGCGGTGAAGAGAGTGGAAATTGGGGAAGAGATGGAGCTGGAGCATGTGTTAGGGCAATTAGAGAGTTTAAGGAGAAGTTCAATGTGGTGTAGAAATGTGTGTACTTTTCATGGTGTTGTTAAGATGGAAGGCTGTTTAGGGCTTATTATGGATAGATGTTCTGGTTCTGTTCAATCTGAGATGCTTAGAAATGAAGGCAGGCTTACTCTCGAGCAAATTCTCAGGTCTTTTTCCCTCTTTTTTTACAAAAAAATTTATTTGATGCTTTAGACTTCTTGACCATTTGGTGGCGTAATCTGGTTTATTTTCAATTTTTAAACCATATGATTGATTTGATTTCTTGGTTTAGAATCTAAGTATAACTTAATGACATTGCAAGTTGCAATTCAAGTTAAAAAATCTAATCTTTAGGTTGAAAATTTAGCATTTATTTTCTAATGGTTATTATTCTATGCCTAATCTGTTGTTTGATTTCAATTGGTTGTATTTTTTTTATGTTGCCAATTTGGGTTTAGGTTGGTAACTTTAGGCGATTGATTTGATTTTCTTGATCTTGAATTTAGCATAGCTGAATGACTTTGCAAATTCAAATTGTAGAATCTAAGATTAGTAGAAAAATATGTGTATTAGAATGATTGTTATTCCTTGTTGTGTATGCAGTGTCCAGTACTTGACTTATAATTGGTATTATGTGTTCTTTAAATTTTACAAAGCAGGGATAGATTTATCTAGTCGCATGGAGTTTAGTTAGAGTGAAGGGTGCTCATCTGTAAAAAACTCAAAAACTTAGAGTGAGGAAAACATAGACTTTTTGTCTATAGAAGATCTTCACTATGGATTCTGATGAAGCTGTTTATTTGTTATGTGAATTATTTTCCTTCCTTGAGTCAGATTCATGCCGAAAAGAATGACTTTAATGGTGTTGACTTGAGATTCCCATCTCAGTAAGTCACATTAATGCATAATTACCTATGCACACATTTAGTTATGCACCAACCAACTTGATTACTGTCGAGACATATGAGTATGGATTATGTATTGTTGAGTAGAGATGGTGAATATTATTTTTCTCTGGGATCAGTTTAATGTAAATACTTTGATCAATTAGAATAGGGAAAGAGGAGCCATCCCTTCCTGTTACTTTCTCTGCCCATAGTTATTTTGATTGTTGAAGGGTATTTTGAAGTTAGAATTGGAGAAAAGAACTATTTGGGGAAGACTTTGTTGCAGCAAGTAGTTTTCACATGCCTATGAAATTGGAAGATTGCAATTGCTCTCTTACGTCTAACAACATCTGAGAGCCATGGAAACAGCAACTGGGGGGTGGGGATTCTTTCAAATAGAATTTCTATTTTCTGAAGAGTATTCATGGGAGAACCATGTGATCATAAAATTTGCAATTCATTTGCTTTGACTGTAGCTGTAGTGATCGATCTGTTGACTTGTAAAGGAGGCAGAATTCGTATTTAATTTTATTGCTGCTACCTGGTGATAAAGAAGCTTTGGATATTCACATTGTGTTTTGCTTCCAAGATCAGTTACATCTGTATTGGATGCTAGTATACTTTATCCCTGTTCTTAGTTGAATTCAAGTTTTTACAAGGATGGCTATATAAGTTACTGGTGAAAATTGAGAAAATCATCTCTGTTTCTTGTTTCTCACCAAACTTTATTCATTGTTTGTACCTTGTATAAGTAGCTGTTATCAAGTTCTTTTAATTTTTCGTCATTTCATGTCTATGGAAAAGTATGTGATAATAATACATATCTTGTGCATATGACATGTATTTGATAGCGTAAGGCAAAAAAAAAAAAAAAGGACTTTACAAAAGACATTAAAGAAGAGCTCACCAATGCATGTAATAACATTTGAGCTTTCTTTAATATTAATTTAGGTCGATGCGGTTTGCATAATAAATGCTGCCACTTGTCTCTTTCTCTTTCACTCGCACTTTCTCCCTCTTTCTGTGGATGCATCTGTAATCTCGAAAGCAGTCATAAAACCTGGACAAGCATGCACTTTTTTGCATGTACGAGCAGACTTACTAGGAACAAGATGTATGCCATGGATCTGGATCCAATATGCAAATTATGTAAATAATTTGTTTTGGGAAACAGATATTGGTGTAGGATAATTTGGTGTGGGTCTTAATGGAGCTCTTTTATATCTCATTTTTTGAGATTGAAGAAAGAGAGGCTATGTTGAACAAAGTTTAAGAAAGGGGTGAAAGTGAAAGGAAGTAGTAAGACTGTAAACTTCAATCTGGATATTGCTTAAAATTATGGGTAAATTGCTATTTGCTCCCTGTGTTTTGGTCTAATACACTATTTCATCCCTAACATTTGAAAAAATAATTATTCATCCCTGACATTTGCAACAGTTAACACTCATTAGTCCTCTGTTAGGCATGAAATAGTACACGAATTTACAAATGTCAGGGATGAATTAATATTTTTTCAAATGTTAGGGATGAAATAGTGTATTAGGCCAAAATACATGGGGCAAATAGTAATTTACCATAAAATTATTTTAGTCATGTAGGCCATTTTCTCAGCAGTGACTTGTTAATAAGCTAATTGATATTTTGAATCAGTCTAATCAGTTGATTAAAGATCTGTAAGTTCCACTTATTTGATTGGAAGATGTTGAAAATATAAGCTTATTGAAAGCTTTGAATATTGTTATTGTGCTGTCTACAACTGTTGTACTGATGATGCAAGCATTTGTTGCCTGTAGGTATGGAGCTGACATAGCACGAGGAGTGGCTGAACTCCATGCAGCAGGTGTTGTCTGTATGAATATAAAACCATCCAATCTTCTTTTGGATTCAAATGGTCATGCAGTGGTTTCTGATTATGGACTTGCTGCAATTTTGAAGAAACCTGCCTGCCGTAAAGCTCGTCCAGAGTGTGAGTCTGCAAAAATTCATTCATGTATGGACTGTACAATGCTCTGCCCCCACTACACAGCTCCAGAGGCATGGGAGCCAGTGAAGAAGTCATTGAATTTATTTTGGGATGATGCAATTGGCATATCTGCAGAATCAGATGCCTGGAGTTTTGGTTGTACATTGGTGGAGATGTGCACGGGCTCCATTCCGTACGTGGAGTAACTCATTATTTGTTCTAATTTCTTTATCACACTTCTCTAAATTTCTCATTAGGTATTACTGTCTTGTAATACAAGTTAATATTTGCTGTGCAGCTGGTCTGGGTTAAGTGCTCAGGAAATCTATCGAGCTGTTGTCAAGGCTAAAAAATTGCCTCCACAGTATGCAAGTGTAGTTGGTGTTGGAATGCCCAGAGAATTGTGGAAGATGATTGGGGAGTGCTTGCAGTTCAAGGCATCAAGAAGGCCAACTTTTAATCAAATGTTAGCAATATTTCTTCGTCATTTGCAAGAGCTGCCACGCAGCCCTCCTGCAAGCCCTGATAAGTATGCACTTTGAAGATGATCTTTGAAATCCTCTTCTCATGTCTGTCTGTTGGACTGTGGATTATGACCATTGGCTAAATTGATTTCTCTTCTAAGCACACCAAACATGTGCATGTCTCTGGCATATTCACTTACAGAAATTTTTGTGTGATTACAGTAGCATTGCAAAATATCCTGGATCAAATGTGACAGAACCATCCCCAACACCTGATTTGGAGGTTTTTCAGGACAATCCTAGCCATTTACATCGGCTAGTATCTGAAGGGGATGTGAGTGGTGTTAGGTTAGTCTTCTCAGTATAACTCGCGGCTCTCTACTTGAAGAGCCTCAAGGCTTTTCATGTTAATTTCTGACCCTGTTTCTGTTTTTTCTTTTTCCATATTTTTCCTCATTTCATTTTTTTATGCAGAGATCTACTTGCAAAGGCTGTATTTGGAAATGGTGGTGGTTCTCTATCTATACTTCTGGAAGCGCAGAACACTGATGGGCAAACAGCTCTTCACCTGGCTTGTAGACGTGGTAGTGTGGAACTTGTTGGGGCTATATTAGAGCACAGACAAGCAGATGTTGATGTTTTGGATAAAGATGGTGATCCTTCGCTTGTCTTCGCTTTAGCTGCTGGATCTGCTGAATGTGTTCATGCTCTTATTGTGAGAGGAGCAAATGTTAGATCTAGGCTAAGAGATGGTGTAGGTCCTTCTGTTGCCCATGTTTGTGCCTACCATGGACAACCCGATTGTATGCGCGTGAGTCTTCAGTTGATAGGTTATGATCATTTTTGGGTTATTCTTTTATGCTTCTCCATTTTGATGTTGGTTTATATTTGCAGGAGCTACTACTGGCTGGAGCTGATCCAAATGCTGTGGATGATGAAGGTGAAACTGTCCTGCACAGAGCGCTTGCCAAGAAATATACAGATTGTGCTCTTGTTATATTGGAAAATGGAGGCTGTAGATCAATGGCTTTTAGAAATGCAAAAAATTTGACGTAAGTATTAAAGTTTTTCTTTTCTTTCATCTTTTCCTGTGTCTTGCGAGATTGGTTGGGGAGATTGCAAGCTGGTATTAAGGGACTGATTGCATGTGCGTTGCTTATTCTTCTTTCCAGAAATGGAAAATGTAACATACTGCATCGGCCGTAATTATTACTTCATTTTTTTTTTATCCCATTCATCATATTGTTCTTTTGGAGGTCACTTCATTATTGTGACTGTTAAGTAAATATGCAATTTTAGTTTGGAGCCTACTAGAGCTGCTATTTTCTAGAATTTAATTTTACTATAAAATGGCTTAAAAAATGTGCTATCTATGATTCTTGAGTTTGACTACCAGCTTCTTTTTCCACATTTTGTTTCTTTCAATGTCACAGACCATTGCACTTGTGTGTGGCAACATGGAACGTGGCTGTTGTGAAAAGGTGGATAGAAATTGCTTCCCCAGAAGAAATTGCTGTGACAATTGATATACCAAGTCCAGTTGGAACGGCGTTATGCATGGCGGCTGCTGTAAAGAAAGATCATGAAATTGGTAATGTGAAGACCTTTGACTGTCTAGCATATAAAAGAATGTCAATATTCAAAATGAATTTGTCAGAAGTTTTGCTTAAAAAATCAAATGTGTTGGTCTCAAGTCTCTACTTACTCCTTGTTTGGCAGGTCTATTGCTCTGTGCATCCCGTTGTTCGTTTCAGTTTTGTGTTGCCTTTTTTCTTTTTGATCTGATTAGTGCGACCTTGAATATTTTCTGCTTATTTCTTGTAGAGGGGAGAGAACTGGTGCGGATATTGCTTGCTGCTGGAGCAGATCCAACTGCACAAGATGCTCAGCATGGCCGAACAGCTTTACATACTGCTGCCATGGCTAATGATGTTCATTTGGTCAAAGTAAGCTAAACTGGTTTTCTTACTACAAAAATGACTTCTTAATAATATATTGTCTATGATAGGTATCTAATGCCATTTGTGAGATGATCTTCTATCTCTCTATGTCTAACTGTATATAAAAATTGCTGCACAGATAATTCTTGAAGCTGGAGTAGATGTGAACATTCAGAACATGCATAATACCATTCCTCTTCATGTAGCATTGGCGAGGGGGGCAAAGTCATGTGTTAGTTTGCTTTTATCTTCTGGTGCAAGTTGTAGCCTACAGGTGTTTTACCTTACCTGTTCCTAAACTCTGTTACTACGGGGTCCTTATAAATCCATAGATATTTTCTTCTGATAGATTGCTCATTTGAGGTGAAGAATAATATATTGGTTCCCTTAAGTTATCTAAGTGCACTTATTTATCAAAATACTTATTATACTAATGATTGGAAACTCAGACATCAAAACTTATGCCTATGCTTGCAATCTTTAGGATGATGAAGGCGACAATGCTTTTCATATAGCGGCAGAGACAGCAAAAATGATACGTGAAAATCTTGAATGGCTCATCATTATGCTTAGAAACCCTGATGTTGCTGTTGATGCTGCTGTTGATGTTAGAAACCATGGGTAAGTACCAACTGTTGATGTTTCCTCTTCCCAGTATCTACGTAACGTCTGGATTCTTGAGGATTCCATCCTTCTTAAGCTCGTAACATTTTCAACCTGGACTCTCTATCAGTTCTAAACTTTCTCACTTGTGCATATGTTGTGACAGTGGTAAGACGTTACGTGATTATTTGGAGGCTCTTCCTCGGGAATGGATTTCAGAAGATCTGATGGAGGCACTGGTAAATAGAGGAGTTCATCTTTCTCCTACAATGTAAGGACTAAGGAAAAAACTTGTTACAATTTTTGTCTTCATGGATTGGAGTTGAAAATTTTTGGTGCATGGCAGATTATGACTAAAATTTATTGATAATTTCTCTTTTGATGTGAGGTAGATTTGAAGTAGGAGATTGGGTGAAGTTCAAAAGAACTGTCATGACTCCTACACATGGTTGGCAAGGTGCTAAACATAAGAGTGTAGGCTTTGTCCAAAATGTTGTGGACAAAGACAACCTTGTTGTGTCATTTTGTACTGGAGAGGTCCGTGTATTAGCCAGTGAAATGTTGAAGGTGATTCCCCTGGACAGAGGACAGCATGTCCAGCTTAAACCAGATGTAAAAGAGCCAAGGTATGATATTGCACAATGGTGAACTCTACTACTGCGCTGACATGCCATGACTATTGGAAAATGTTTGCTACTCGTATTTAACAAACATAATATTACTAGTGGACTAAGTGCTTATCTTCTATTTATTTAGCATCTGAGAAATAAGAAAAGAAATAATTCTTATTGAGGTTGTGCACCCAGTCCAATAATATTGGAAGGTGTGAAGCACTGAATCTATTTGAAAGCATAATTTTATGCTTGCTTTGTTTTGAGAAAAATAAAAACAAAACTAATGACTAGTCTTGTTTGTCATCAGGTTTGGTTGGCGTGGTCAATCACGTGACAGCATTGGAACTGTTTTATGTGTTGATGATGATGGAATTCTACGTGTTGGGTTTCCGGGAGCATCCAGGGGATGGAAAGCTGATCCCGCAGAAATGGAAAGAGTTGAAGAATTCAAGGTTGGGGACTGGGTTCGCATCCGCCCCACACTCACAACAGCTAAGCATGGATTAGGATTGGTAACACCAGGGAGCATTGGCATTGTGTATTGTATAAGACCAGATAGTAGTTTGTTGTTGGAGTTAAGCTATCTTCCAAATCCGTGGCATTGTGAACCAGAGGAGGTTGAGCCTGTTGCCCCCTTCAGGGTATAAATGAAATTTTGGTGCATTCCTTTCATGGATGGTGATAGAAAATCTCATTTTCCTTTATTTTCTATGTTTTCTATTCAAGGAAAATTACCCATGATTTTTTTTTGTTTTACAGATTGGTGACCGGGTGTGTGTGAAGCGATCTGTTGCAGAACCTAGATATGCTTGGGGTGGTGAGACCCATCATAGTGTTGGAAGAATCAGTGAGATAGAGAATGACGGTCTCCTTATAATAGAAATACCAAATCGGCCAATTCCATGGCAGGCCGATCCATCTGACATGGAAAAGGTTGAGGATTTCAAGGTAATGTTTTTGCTATAATTCATAGCTACTTGGTGATTCATCTGCAATATAACAATTATTATTGAGGTTGTCCATTATTACATGTAAGTTTCAATTTATCATTCCTCATATACTTGTTAGATATTCGTTTGCATAAATAACATCTCTATGAGCAGGTTGGAGATTGGGTCAGAGTAAAGGCTTCAGTATCCTCTCCAAAATATGGATGGGAGGATGTTACACGCAGCAGCATTGGGATAATTCACAGCTTGGAGGAGGATGGTGATATTGGTGTTGCCTTTTGTTTCCGGAGCAAGCCTTTTTGTTGCTCTGTGACAGATATGGAGAAGGTGCCTCCTTTTGAAGTGGGACAAGAGATACATGTCATGCCTTCTGTGTCCCAGCCTCGACTTGGATGGTCAAATGAAAGCCCTGCAACTGTTGGAAAAATAATTAGAATTGACATGGACGGGACTTTGAATGTAAGCATTCCTAGCATTGATCTTTGTCATGGTTCCTCTTAAATTGTTTTACCTGCAATTGCTGCAGTTGCAGATTGTAGCATTCTGCACCAATGTGTTAGATGATGCAAAGTTATATTGTAATTGGTTACACGCCTTCTAGTTTTCTAAGTAAGTTGTGGTTAGCACCTAACATTGCATGATGTAATGACTCTGATTAGAAAGTGCTCTTGTAGGTGCAAACTCATGTGTTACCGGTATGGTTATTCTATTTTGATGCTATTATGACAACATTGCCAGCAAAAATTAAAGAGAAGAAAATGCTTATTCAGGAGATTTTTATTTGTATGTAGGTGAGGGTTGCTGGCAGACATAAACCGTGGAAAGTTTCTCCTGGAGATGCAGAGCGTCTTTCAGGATTTGAAGTTGGTGACTGGGTACGTTCAAAACCAAGTTTGGGCACTAGACCAAGTTATGATTGGAATAGTATTGGGAAGGAAGGATTAGCTGTTGTGCATAGTGTACAAGAGACAGGTTACCTAGAGCTTGCTTGTTGTTTCCGTAAGGGAAGATGGATTGCTCATTATACAGACGTTGAAAAGGTTCCATGCTTCAAAGTCGGGCAACATGTTCGATTTCGAGCTGGATTAGCTGAACCAAGATGGGGTTGGCGAGGCACTCAGCCTGATTCACGAGGTGTTATAACTAGCGTTCATGCTGATGGAGAAGTGAGGGTTGCCTTCTTCAGTTTGCCAGGATTGTGGAAAGGTGATCCTGCAGATCTTGAGATTGAACAGATGTTTGAAGTTGGCGAATGGGTTAGACTAAAGGAAAATGCTGGGAACTGGAAGTCTATTGGTCCTGGCAGCATTGGTGTTGTACAGGGTATAGGGTATGATGGAGATGCATGGGATGGAAACACTTATGTGGGCTTTTGTGGGGAGCAAGAAAGATGGGTGGGGCCTACTTCCCATCTTGAAAGTGTAGAAAGGCTCATGGTTGGACAAAAGGTTAGAGTTAAACTATCTGTAAAACAACCCAGATTTGGATGGTCAGGCCACAGTCATGCTAGTATTGGAACAATAGCAGCAATTGATGCTGATGGAAAAATGAGAATATATACTCCAGTGGGCTCCAAAACTTGGATGCTTGATCCTTCAGAGGTGGAGCTAGTGGAGGAACAGGAACTTTGCATCGGAGACTGGGTGAGGGTTAGGGCATCAGTGTCAACGCCAACACACCAGTGGGGAGAGGTGAGTCACTCGAGCATTGGGGTGGTGCATCGGATGGAAGATGGGGAATTGTGGGTTGCGTTCTGCTTCATGGAAAGGTTGTGGCTATGCAAGGCATGGGAAATGGAGCGAGTTAGGCCATTTAAAGTGGGTGACAAAGTGAGAATTCGAGAAGGGCTCGTAACACCTCGATGGGGGTGGGGGATGGAGACTCATGCTAGCAAAGGCAGGGTTGTTGGTGTAGATGCAAATGGGAAGATAAGGATTAAATTTCAATGGAGAGAAGGGAGGCCTTGGATTGGAGATCCAGCTGATATTGCTCTCGAGGAGAGTTAAAGCTGTGAATTGGAAAAAATCTTCTTCATCTCTTTCAGTTTCTCTCCTCGAGCTATATTTTTCCCTGGCCTGTTGAGGCAGCTGGAGAGGCAACTGGGTTCGACTGCTCTGTATAATCCGATGTGCACGAAACTCCACTTTTGGCTGCAGTGGCCTCCTCAACCTTATGAGATTTGTTTATTGTTAATAAACACACAAA